>VUQG01030562.1:0-14303 GCA_015106755.1 Etia nguti | reverse complement strand
AACTTAGTTACAGCACTTTCAGAAAGACATCTACAGTGATGAAGTCTACTCCCCACTGCTGTGTAATCAATTATTGTAAATTTAAATGTTATCAGGAAATGATCAGACAAGAGAGGGTTTTCAGCAAACACTGTTAAATGTTCAGTTTCTATGCCATATGTTAAAACAAGATCTAGAGTGTGATCAAAGTGGTGGGTGGATTCTTTTACATTTTGAGAGAAGCCAATTGAGTCTAATAACAGATTAAATGCTGTCTCTCATTTCATCTATAGTTGTTCCATCAGATACAAATACCCCTTGCAGAAATATTAGACTCACAGACATATCATGTAGGGGAATGAGACCTGTGTCATAGTCTTCATGCCTATGAAGTTCATAGTGCTTCATAGTCATGTTCATGTCTTTAAGACGCTTATGTCTTTGACAAAAGTATTTGATGCTTTGGAAATGAGATGGGGCTGGACTAGCAGTCTTCTTATGATCATTTGTAAATAACTTCTTTTTTGTGTGTGTTATAGGTAAAGCATATACACAGAACAATGTGCTTAATTAAATGAATTTGTGGCTTATAGTATAAAAGTGCTTTGAGTCAACGAACCTAGAAAATCATTATGTCATGTTAATTCATTTAACACCCAGTAATAATGTGATTAGTTATTGTGTGTTAAGTTATACTGATGTTGAATTGCAATTCCGCTGGCCCAGTTGAATAATTATTGTTCACATGCTGGGTTTTTTAGGTTTGTACCTGTGATGACAACCCTGATCCAGCTGACTTCAGAGTCGCAGAACTCTCTCACAACCCCAGGCTCTCCTCCATCCGAGATTTCAGCCCCCATATCCAGCCTAGCTATCTCTGTTCCCTCTGTGACTTTAAGTCCCTCTGGTGAGGAGGAGCGCCCTTTGCTGCATCAGCTGCACAAGTCCTTGGATGTACAAAAGAGAACCTCTTCACACTACAATCATGGCCATGTGGCAGATAGCTTACCATCTAGTCCACTGTTTGCTATAGAGAATGTTGACTACCAAACCATACAGGACACCAGAGCTGCCAGCTATATGTTTTCAACAGCACCTGTGAAGTTAATTAACACAAACAACAATGTAAGTGACTGCAGCAACAAAAGTGTCACTGACCATGTGGTTGATTATATGAGGTTAAATGGTGACAGCATACTAGTAAGTGATACAGAGGAGCCTCGGGGGGAACACATACCCTTCCTAAGTGCAGATAGGAATACAGCCCTTTTACTCAGGGTTGTAGACAGCAGCAGAACTAACCCAGCATCACCAAATGATGACCTACCAGTAAAGTCATCTAGCCTCATCAACCAACAAGATTCAATTGCTGCGTAAAGTAAAAAAGAAATTGCTAAGATTCCTTCACATGGGGGGAAGAATAAATATGAGAATAAATTCTCATAATTTATTTGCTGTGTAAAGACTTTTAAAGACAAATGAAGAATGAAACTTTTATTTTAGAGATGTAGTAAATAAAGTTTTATAAAAAGTACAAATGTGGTCATGTCTTGTAGGTAAAGTGCCATACGCTAGTATGCAGCAGTTCATAGTATAGCTAAAAGAATATTTCAGTGCAGACAAATATCAATGGTGCCTTTCTGTTTAGTATGCTTAAGGGGCCGTAATATTGCATACTGGGCCATGTATCACCATCTTATTCTTCAGGTTAATAATTAGATGTTCTGTGTTGTCTGCCTTTAGCATCTTGCACTTTAAGGCACCCACTGACATATTTGAAATCAAATGTTATGGGTTCAAAGTGCATGCTAAGTTCTTAAATGCTGTGATGAAAGAATGAACAGACAGTTGATTTGAATTGATGGTTTTCTTACCTGATGTCCTACTTTTATCACAGTCTTATGGTATATATTATTAGTCAGTTTATTGCCCAGATTTCATGATAAGTGGAGAAAATGTTAGAGATCTTAAAAATTGTATTAATCACTGGACTACACTGTGGATGACCTGCCAGAGAATGAATATTGTAGCTGTGAGATAAATATACATTCATTAAAGTTTGCCTCACCAAGGTACATAAGATACACCTAAAGAGTTTTTTTTTAAAATTTATATTGAGCTAGATATTTAAATTTTATCATTTCTATGTTTAAGAAGTACTTCACTGAATTGTATGGCACTTTTATAACATTTAAACAATGTTCATGCTTAAAGAGTAGCTGCCTAATAATCCTACGGTTTCTGGTATGGGTCAAGCTGGATGCTGGATTTCCCATGCCCCATAATCCTTGTATCTTTTTATAAGTTGTATTTATTCCTATGCTGACAGACATTCTGACTAAGTATAAACTGTCTCAGTTAAGGTGGTACAGTCAAAGACTACTAGAAGATGAAGACCAGCAATTCTTTAAAATGGTATCTTTAAATCAATAATATCTACAAAGTTTATACTAAATTAACTACAAAATCTATGGCTCATGTTTTCTTGTGTGAGTCCAACCAGTCCCCAGTATTGCATTGTGGGTCTTAGAGAACTGCTGAATGTGTAAATGGTGGTCATTTGCTTTAATTTAAACCATATGTCTGAAAAAAATTTGAAATTGAAAACTCCCCCCCCCAAATTAACTTGTTACAACTTCAAAAGTTCTTATGTTTTCAGTTAGAACAGTTTTTGCAGTCTCAATGTTATTTTAAAAAACAAAAAGAAAATACAAAGTTTTCTAACAATAGTATATTAAATGGAAATCTGCAAAAGACTTCTAGACTTGTGATAAAAACATTTTTGAAAGATAAATCAAATTAACTATTGTATGTAGAATCAGCAGTGAGTTTAGCGTAAAAAGTATCATGACATAGTTGTTTTTTCCCATCGGTGGTTAAATAGTGGCAATTCTCTGTATTTTGTATACAAAGATTATTTATAAGACATTCAAATTTATTAATTAATTAATGTAATTATTCAACATTAATTAATTAATATTATAATAATATTATAATACAGATATGTTACAAATGAAAGAAAACACCCCCCAAAACATGACCATTCTCACAAAGAAAGCGGACCCAAATCAGGTCGGTAAATCATATCCCCTGACCATATCAGATCCCCTTGCCATAGGAGTCAAGTTCAGGTTTTTCCTTTAAATTTAAATTACTTGTCTTGATATACATTTAACAGATTTGATATAAACGATGCAAGATATACAGTCATTTCATCTGCACAGTTATTAGTACAAAAGAAAAATCCTTGCACATTTTGTCACTTGAATGCTTAGCATAACACACAGAACATTGTTTTGAAATGGGAGTGTCTTTAAATTATGTAAATATATCAATCTCCTTCATTGTTTTTTCTCACTGATGTGTTTTGTGTGTTAGTGTCAAAGCATTTTGGGTTGAAAAAAACTTTCAGTTTTTCTGTCTCACTATTGATCGATACAATGAAAGTCTTGTGCAGCTGTAATAAATAAAATCTACATTTCACATTTGAGCATACATGTGAACATGATTTATATGTCAAATTCTATGGCTTTTAATCAATTTGTTTTTTTCAGTGAGGACAGATCATTTTAAAGAACTGAAGATGATTTCTCAGTTATAAGCTATTTGTAATTAGACCTTCTGGACCGCTCATGGCAGAAGGAAGTCCCAACAATGATAGGAATTAGGACAAGACCCCTGGTGTCTAGATGCTGGCAGTGGTGGAGTTGAGGATGAAGGCTTGGATGTGGGTTCTAAATGGAAGGAAATGTGGGGGAGTCGGGTTGCACATATGAGAGTCTGAAAGACAGAATGACAAAACAGCACTGAGATTTAAAGCACACATAAGAAAGGCTGATTGTCTTGCAGAAAGCAGGCAAGTAAATTATCCAGCTAGAGCGATGATGACAGTATTGTCAGAGTTAGTTTGACACTGTGGAAAAGTGGAAGTGATGTAAAGAATGGACTAGCAATCAAAAACCCAGGAAAGCAGGCAGATCAGTGATTAATTTCTTATAGTAATACTATCAGTAACTATAGTGTTTAGATTACACAATATAAATTAAGTCCTGGCTGCATATTACACTGAAAATAAATAATAACACAAATTTGTACTCCCGTAATATACATGTTAATCTATGTGCTGAGCAATACCATTTTGTCTTCATTCTGTATTTTACCTGTATCTTTGATACCCATTAAATATGTACATTTTTTTCATGTAATGTCTTCTTTCATGTACGCAAATAAAAGTAATTTTTGAGCACAAAATTTTTATTTGTGTTCATGACTTATTGAGTGCATAAGGTAAAGCTGCAGACCTTGCCAGGCTTTAAGCAGTTTAGGAAAGCTAAAGACACATGGGTTAACGAGACAACTTCAGTCCTGTATCATTTAATATAATAAATTCATCTCACTGTTGGCTATCATATGATATATATTAGCTCGCTGACTAAAGGTATTATATATTACCCCATTTATCATTTTTATTATAATATACTGTAGTAAACTTACCATTTAGTTCACCTTTAATTCAAAATGAACAAGGTCCTGTGGAACTGTAGTCAATAATCTATGGTAAGGGTAAAACTGATGTAGGGTTTTTTTATGAGAGAGAGAAGACAAATATGCTCCAATTATAAGTTTTCACAATTTATTATCAAAACGGTGAGAATTTTCAAATTAGTTTTACATGACACCATGGACCTCCTCTCCATGGCTCTGAGATAAAATGCTGCCGCGCACAGGCAGTAAATGCTTTTTACTATGTGTCATGGTATTAACATGATTGGTCAAAACAGTTTACGGTGGCCTTAGGTCTGATATTGGCTCAGGTTTCTTCTTCTGCAGCTTTCTGGCCACTTCACTCATCACTATGGCAACCACCTCTTACCCTCTTTTAGACCTGCATAAAGAGAGAGAGCTTCTCCAAGCCCAGAAACTCATGACCATGTTTACCTTCTGGTGAATTCACTAGTGAGGCAACCCTCCCCCTCAAATTCCTTAGAGAAGGGGCCTTTCTCTGTAATGTCTAATGTAATCTCTGCTTGCTTAATGATTTGCTTATCGGTTCCACTTGCACTTGCGCTACAATCAGATGATTTCAGTTCCGGTACTGGAGGAGGAAAATAATGGTGCAGTCTACAGCATGGATATGGACATTAATTTTATTTTTATTTTACAAAAGGACAACAGAGCAATGGTATAGTGCAAACTGCATGCGGGACAGAAACAACTGCATTATGCTGCTAACAAAATTCGGCTATTTGCAAGCACTTGCAAAACTAACACTAGCAAACTTGCTAGCTTTAATTCACTATACGACTCACTATGTGATTTGCTCACTATTTAAGTCAGTCTCAGACTGCTGATTTAGAGCTTTCAGCTCTAAACATCAGTGCTTCGTGGGAAGTCCCCAGTCCTCCCATCCCCATGGGAAGGGAGAATTCGGGGTCACCGAATCCAGCCCTAACTATATACTTTATCAAAAAGGAAAGTTTTAGGCCTAATATTAAAAGCTAGAGAGAGTGTCTGTCTCCTAAATGTGAACTGGAAGCTGGTTCCACAGAAGAGGGGCCTGAAAGCTGAAGGCTCTGCCTCCCATTCTACTACCAAGTAAGCCTGCAGTCTGACAGCAAAGTGCTCTATTGGGGTTATACGGTACTATGAGGTCATTAAGATAAGATTTGGCCTGATTATTCAAGACCTGATGTGTGGCGTGAAGGATTTTAAATTGTACTCACGATTCAACAAGGAGCCAATGAAGAGAAGCCAGATAGGAGAAATATGCTTTCTCTTTCTAGTCCCTGTCCGTACTCTTGCTGCAGCATTTTGGATCAAATTATCCTATATAACTTAAAGTGGTCAGTTTGACATATATTACAAGTGTCATTATCCTGTTTATTTTCCTGGCATTAAACAGTTTTTGAGTTTTGTTTTGGACTCTTTATTCACTTTTTTGAAAGTAGAAGTTAATTATATTCTAGTTGAGCGTGTTACTTTCTGGTTCCTCTGAGTTTGTATTTATAGTTCTTGATTTCTGGTCTGTTCATGTCTGTCCTAGTCTCATCTCCATCTTTTTGTTTGTCTCAGTGTGTGTGTAACTTCCTCTTTTATTTTAATAGTTACCATTTCATGTGTATTATGTTTTGTTCTGCTTCCTCTTTCTTCCCAGTCTGATTATGTTACTCAAGTGTGAAACTGGATATCAAGATGCTAAGTTAACCCTGTCGCCAGGCGCAAATATGAATAATTTTATCAGCACTAGGGAATCTGATTTTTCTATGGAAGATGAAACTATATTATTAGAAAAATATGAAAAGGTTAAACACATAATGCAGGCTGAAAGCAACACAGCTGTTACTGACAGAGCAGTACTACGAATGTGTGTCAGATGAAAAGCACTCTATAGTAGTCTAGTATTAAAAGTGCTGAATGAATGCATGATAACTTTTGGTGCTTTGGTCAGTAATACTAGAAAAGAGCTACTATATTAACAAATTTAGCTCATTTGAAGCCAGGAAAGAAAGCCAACAAAAATACCAACCATGTAAGTTAACAATATCACAGCTTTGTCATTAATACATGGGAGAATCTGGTAGTTTATAATCGAGTATTTCATTGAATTAATGTTTAAAAGACAGTCTTATTTTTTATTTGTTCAGCAGTAGCCTCAGTGGCCTTTAAAGGCCTTGGAGTAAGTAAAGAATTCATAATTCAAATGTAGGGTTAGGCAGTATTCTCCATATAAAGTCAGCAAGTAGAAATATGTGCTCCATTTTAGAATAACATATTAATGCTTATAGAAGAATAAAACTGGTGTAAAATTGTTTGCAGCCAACAAGAAAAAAATCAAGTTGGGTTTAAGAATCTATATTATTATTACTGTTATTCATCAATGATAGAGAGAGCTGAGCGATGATAAAGGATTACTCATGCTATTTTTCTAAAACAAAAAACAAAACCTCATATAGCAGTTCCTAATGTCCTGATCTTCCATTTTTGCTGGTCATACATCAGCTGTGCAGTTAGTTTTATAGCATGACCTTACTAGAGATTCAGATTCTGAAGATTCTGTTGACTTTATTGAGCAGTCACAATTAACTTTTCTAGAGTGTTGTTAGTCCACTTCTACACTGAGAAAAAGGTCCCTCCTGATGTCTCCTGGTTTGCCTCTGCTTCAGTCTTTGCTGGATTGTTGAACTACTAACAATTAGTGAAGCTTGTCTCCTTTTCTCTGTGTTTGCACTGCTTGTCCCTAAAACAAAAATTACATTTTGTTTTCCTGTGTGCGCATTCCTTTGAAGAAATTTTCCTTGCAGAGTGGTGAGCTAATCAGAGCTCATGACAGAATTTCTGTGGAATGATTTGAACCTGCGGAATAACCCTGTGGTACTGGAACTTTCACAATGCTGATCTTGTGTTTGGATTAGTGATTCACTTTCTTGTTTTAAATAAACACCTAAATAAACCTTTAGTACTAGAACTAGTAGGAGTTCTGCCTGCCTTAGTAGTCCGTTGACAGCAAGTTTTTATTTTAATTTTATTTCAGATGAAATAAGAAATGAAGAGCCTAGGCACAAATTTTGCCTTTGGAGTTTAATGTGTAAAGTATTAAAAGTATCAAAAGAATAATGGTGATAAAAGATTTAATGAGATTTAAACTCTTAATACTGATAAAATATATACCTAACATATTTACTATATAATTTGCATTATACAAGTAGACAATCTTATTCAACATCTTATTTTGAAGGGCAATGGTGGAGCACTGTAATTGTCCAAAATCCAGGACAGCCCAGTGGCTTTCAAAACTCCTTCAAATGAGCCGAGTCTTCACAAGTGAATTACTGTTTTTACAATGAATTCTGTTTTTCATATTACTCTTTTAATTTTTATCCTTGTCAAGACTACTATTCATCTGGAGTATTGTCCACCTCATTGCCAGTGTGAGTGGGAAATCCACTGTGTGTCGTGCTTGGGAGTTGATGTTATGCCTGTTTTCCATTCCAGCACAAAGGAAGTGTAAGTAATCACAGTCCCTAACCGCCGATTTCTGTGACTGTTGTGGTTAGACTGAAATGCCTTCAATTTCTCTTTTAGATGGCTTCTGGGGACAAAAATGTATTCCATTCCTGAGAATGCCTTTGCAAACTTGGCCAATATTTCTCAAATGTAAGATACTTTCTACAACACTATCCTCTTTCTTTCAACCTAGTAGATTACCACTCAACAAAATAAATAAACAATATTGACAGTGCTTAACCAATTACCTCCATGATCTCTCACATTTTTCCAAATATACTCAAAGTACTGACTGAAGACAAAAATTACATTTACTATAAAAAAAATTTTTTTTAAAGCCTCTTACTGTATATATAAGGGTTTTATATAAGACTTAAAGGAGCTGTTATCTCCTATCATATGTTTCCTATATGCTTAATAAAAATTTTATTGTGATTTGTTGGTTTGTTGTGGTTTCTTTAATTTTATTGTGGTTTGAGAAGCCTTTTAATAGAATTTGTAATAAAAATGGCATCTAGTGGAACAGGTTATATGTTAAACAACTTACCACTGTGATCTAAAAAAGAGACATCCTTGTCACATTGCAAACTCTGATTTAAATTCAAAATACCTTGCTAACCCATTGGTCTTCTTTTGTGGCTTGCTCTTCTGGACATTTTCATTTCTAAAATGTAGATGTGGTTCGTCTTTCATTTCATAACACCTCTGCCATGTTTAGTAATTACAGCTTTATTTGCGTAGCACATTTCAAAAAACAGAAAACAAAGTGCATCACAGTTTTAATAAAAGCCACACATTAAAGATAAGTTCAAACATAATGACATATGGATTCATAAATAGACACATAATCATCCATACGACCAGAGATTCATTCCACTAGAACCTCAGTTTTTACCAGAATCAGATAAAAGACCGGTGAATACATGCAATTGGTTCAGTTCAATTAAATTAATTTCAGGGAGGGGCAGCCATTTTCTGTGACTAAAAGCAGAAAGCAATTAATTAAAAGCATTCCCCTGTTTCTGTATGAAGCTGATTAGTAATTCTTTTATTTATTTATTTATTTTTTTGTATTTAGTAATTTAGTAGTATATAGTATTTTAGCAATACTGTGATGGTAACTGGTAAATTTACTGGTTTGTCAATATAGCGATTTTCTAGATTTTCTTAACTGCATTGATTACTGGTGTTGAGAAAGATGAGATAAAAAGAACATGAAGTCTCCCTAGTTTACCATCCAGCCTTTTATGTTTAAAATGATACAGAGTGGTAATAAGATAACCTTTATAAGATAAGATAACCTTTATTAGTCCCACACGTGGGAAATTTGTTAGAGAGTTTGTCTATAGAGTTTATCTATATGTGCTTTTGCTAATAGTAATCATCTTTATTTTTTAATGAAAACTATAATCAATGTATAAATCTAATTATCTGTTAGTGTCTGGGTGTGAGACTGGTTGCAGAAATGTGGAAAGATAAGAAATGCTTCTCCAGTCTGTTGTAATTGTTAAACACAAAATCATAATTAATATGTGAATTTTATTATTAGTTAATCATGCTTAATTCTGTAATACTGATCAGAATACAATCAGATATAAGTTTAACCAATATAGTGAATAAGAAAATATAACCCATGAAATTATTCTTACAACTGGCCTCTTGCTCAGATTCCATATGCAGTACCTTTTTGGGCTAGAAGAAATGAAATGAATATTCATGTGATTAAGCTAATAATAAATCTAGTTCAAGTAAAATGGCCTGTATTTGTATAGCGCTTTACTTAGTCCCTATGGACCTTAAAGCGCTTTACACTACATTCAGTCATTCACCCATTCACACACTGGTGATGGCAAGCTAAATTGTAGCCACAGCTGCCCTGGGGCGCACTGACAGAGGCAAGGCTGCCGGACACTGGCGCCACCGGGCCCTCTGACCACCACCAGTAGGCAACGGGTGAAGTGTCTTGCCCAAGGACACAATGACCCCAAAATCAAAAATAAATCGAATGAGACATGAAGAAAGGTATATTCATATGTGGGCAGCATGGTGGAGCAGTGGTTAGCACTTCTGCCTCACAGTAGGGTTCAAATCCACTGTGAGGCGGTGGATTTGAACCCTACACAGAAAGGCCCACGGCCAAGGGGTGGGAGTCCACCCCCTCTGCAGCCCTAAAATTGGATAAGCTTAAGAGTATGGTCAGATATTCATGTTATTTAATATTCATGTAAGATGGAATTAATGATAAATTATGTTAAAGTACAACAAAGACAAGAAAATGTAATGAAGTGATTTTAAAGTTTAAATTATTTTTTAAATCATGTTGAAGTAAGGTCACAGAGAGAGAGAGAGAGAGATGATGATAAGGTCTCTCTCTGTCAACAACAGTGACATCTTAGAAGATGTGACGTTCAGAAAAACAGAGTGGCAGAAGGATGACTAGGTATAAAGATTTTCTGCGGAAGAGTTAAAGGATTCATCCCTTTGTCGATATGAGCAGTACAGAAGATTCAATTCAATGATTAATAGATTAAGAGTTTCCAACTGTGATTAAGAGTTCACAGTTGGAAATTCCACCTGGGAAACCAGAGAGATCAACTGCTGCCCGAACTGTGGAGTTGCAGTTTGGTTTGATATTTTTTTTTGCCTTTTCTCTGCTCATTCTTGGTGTGTTAGATTATAGTTCAAGAGGAATTCCACTGAGAATATTTTGATTTCCACTGTATTGCTGTGGAATTGAATTTCCACAGGATGCTGCTTTTCTGATGGAAAATATTACCACAGAGATAAGTACATCTTCAGGCCTGGATGTGCCTATTTTCTCCTCAACATCTCTCCTGTTAAAGATCAGAACAAAGTGAGCATTGGCCCATTGGGGTGTTATGGTACTGTGAGGTCTTTAAGATAAGATGGGACCTAATTATTCAAGACTTTGTAAGTAAAGATATTTAAAGCATCTTGAGGCAACTGTTGTTGTGATTTGGTTCTATATGAATAACATTAAATTTAATATTAATTTAGTTATGAATTTAACAGGTATGCAATGACGAGATGGGAGAAATATGCTCTCTCTCTAGTCCCTGTCAACACTATCAGAAGAAGCTGATGATAATGAATTAAAATAGTCCAGCCTAAAAGTAATAAATACACAAACTATTTCTTCAGCATCACTCAGAGACAGAATGTTTCCAATTTTAGCAACATTCCTTAAATATTTGTTTAATGTGCCTGACACAAAAATAAGAGAAACCGAAAACCAATGACTAATGTAAACTGGGAAAATAATGCATAACTGTGGAACCTGGAAGATACAAGGAAAGTTAAGCAAAGACTCAGACAAGGGACAAGGGAAGACTGAGACAATATATACACAAAGGGGTGGAAAGAAAAGTTAAACACATTGAAGCACACCAGGAACAAATTAAACATAACAAGACAGGGGAAGCAAACTGAACACAACGCACATGAGACAAGGGACAGTCAAACTGACAATAGCGGCACGCAGACTGAGACCGAGACAAGGACACGTAAGTTTGCCAATAGAACAGAAGAAAGAGAGGGAGAGACATGGAAAGAGAGAGAGGGAGTTAGGGACGTGACTTGGGAGACAAACTGACAAAACAACATGAAGACAAGACTGGCTTAACTGGGAGACACTGAAGGGCACAGACACGAAACAATGACATAAAAGGGAACCATTCAATACACAAGACAACCTAACTAGAAATAAAGATAAACTCAAGAGTGGTAGAAACTAAACTAAGAAACATAGGTCGCACAGAGAATAAAAATTTATGAATAAACAACACTCAAAAAACCCATGAACACAAAACACATGGTCAAATTGACAATAGTGGCATGCAGACTGAGACCTAGACAAGGACTGTTTCTGTATTATTATGAACTCTAAATCCTGACTGAAACTCCTCAAATAAATCATTCTTCTGGGAATTATATATGCTGTTTAACAACTATTCTTTCAAGAATGTTTGAAATAAAAAGAAGGTTAGAAATCAGCCTATGATTAGTTAAGATAGCTAAGTAGTAAAGTATTTTACTGTCTCTAATAATGTTCTTATCAGAAGATATCAAATTTGATTCAACGACCATCGTTTTTGTCTTTAAAAGTTGTCCAGGACTACAAGACAATTAATAGTATTTCTCTCTCTATTTCTTTCTCTATCTCTCAATCTTCAAATCTGAAGTTGTACTTTGTTTGTGTGTTTTTCAGATACTTATCTGATGACAGTACATTAAGGTATCTTGAAAGGCATTCTTTCTACAACCTGTCCAGGGTCACACACATGTATGTAAATTTCGTGCACAAAAATTTCACATGTAATTGAAATTAATCATCAAATGAATGCATTTATGCTTCAGTAAATACAAATAAGTCTCATATCATGTTGCCTTTGTCCTGCAGTAGTACTGGCTGTACTAGACTGGCTGTAATGCCATTTATATTTACAGACCTGGCATGTACCAGGACAAGAGGATTTTCAAAGACCTGGCTTTTTTTAATGTTGGAGATGGGTTGGTTAGATGTAAAACATAATATACAGTAATGTGAAAAGACTAAACCAAAGTGGCAAAATGTTTGACCATCATATTAATAAAAGTTATGATAAAATTAAATAATTAGATTAAAATATAACAAGTTTTACGCCACTCAAATTCCATATTGTTTTCACAAGTATGTATTTTTAACAGATTACTTCAGCAGATTATTTAATCCTTACATGGCTCTTCTCGGATCCTAAAACCCACCAGCTTCTTCTTTCAAGCACAGGGTTACTGTGCTATTAAACCCTTGTCATTAGCTCTGCATTTTTATATAACAAGCCCCAATATGACAACCCCCTTTTCCTGTCAGATACTCATGCATACACATGTATAACAGGTTGAACGTGTTACAGTAGATAACTTGTGCAAAGATTTCTATGAATGTTTCTATAATTAAAGCAGTTTTGAAAATATCTCAGACTGAAAAACAAATTTAGCACAAAAAGGATCACATGAAAAAATACAAATATTTTGTGTTTGTGTCTCTGTGTATGTTTGCATGTCCAACAGACAACTAAATGGCATCAAAACACTGTCATACATTGATCAAGACGCTTTTAAGAATCTGCCTAATTTAAAATATCTGTAAGTATGATTTTATTTGCTTATTTATATTATGACTGTATTGTTTATTTTCCAAAGAAGCAACATAAAAGTTATGTACATTTATTGGTTCTTGACTCAGTTTTCTTTTAATACAGTGGGATCACAAATACAGGTCTCACCAGCTTTCCTGGGCTACAGCATATTCACTCCAGCCAGGACCATTTTATATTGTATGTAGCATTTAATCATAAATATTCTGCTGTTCAGTAAAAGTCCTCTAATAATTTCACTTGAAGCCTTTGTGTGTGTGTTTGCTCGTTTTTAACAGGGAGATGGTGGAGAATGTCTTTATACAAGTCATACCTGCTAATTCCTTTACTGGAATATCTCTGAATACTTTGACTATGTGAGTTTAATTTAATATCAATGACTGCTAATGCAACACATTTTATCTCCTAATTTGCCATCTTAATGGAGCTTGGTGACGGACCCTTCATACTAGCTGGTATATGGTTATTGGTTAGGTCTAGAAAGAAGGTCATGGTTTAGGATAAAATTCCTTCCTCCCTTCCTTCCTTCCATGAGACGTTAATTCTCCATCTCCCACCCACATAGCAAGCAGGTCTGGCCCGGCTCTGGTATCAAGTCGGCACTGCTGGCTGGCTTCTGGCATGATAAGACGCATGTCATCCAGATATGGGCCAGGCCTGGCATAGATGCCACTGTTTATGTGATGGCATGCCACATCTGGCCCGATTGTGGTTTGGTGTATGTGGCCCAGGCTCATAGAAAACAGGTCTAGCCCAGATCTGGCATCAAGCTGGCACTTCTGACTGACCGGTGTCATGGCAGGGTGTATGTCAACCAGATATGGGCCAGGTCTGGCAATGATGCCACTATTTATGTTCCTATTTTCCTATTTTAGTTAGAAGACCCAAATGCCATGTTGCAATACTATACTGCTATGGTAGCCAATGTTTCAAATGCAGGTTTGACAGGTTTGTGAGTGTACACTTTATCCAAAACCTAGTGACGGTTTACTCATCTTTGCCAGTGGGTGGCTGTAGCTCAGGAGGTAGAGCAGGTCACCTACCTACTGATCGGAAGGTTAGTGGTTCGATCCCTGGCTCCTCCAGTCTGCATGTCAAGAGTGTGAATGTGTATGAATGTAGTTAGGAAGCACTCAGTTTAGAGAAAGTGTGTGAATGTGGCAT
>VUQG01030561.1:0-14126 GCA_015106755.1 Etia nguti | reverse complement strand
AAGTGGAGCCCAGAGCACAGCTCAGGAGCTGAATAGACATTTTCTCCATTCTGCTGCAGGTTACAATGGATCAGCTGTACACTGAACAATATGCAGCATATGCAGCTGCGGATAAGGCACTGGCCTCCTAAGCCAGGGTTTGTGGGTTCAAGCCCTATGTGGGGTGATTTCCAGCAGAGTGGCGCAGCGGAAGCGTGCTGGGCCCATAACCCAGAGGTCAATGGATCGAAACCATCCTCTGCTAGCACTTTTAGATATCCAGCTTTCTGTCATTAATGCAATGGAAACTGTTCATATATACACTCACTGGTCACATCATTGTTAGCACCCACTTGGGTCTTGCTTCAGTTCTTAATGGCACAGATTCAACCATGTGTTGGAAACATTCCTCACAGATTTTGGTCCATGTTGACATGACAGCATCACACAGTTGGTGCAGATTTGATGATGGTCCATGACGAGAATCTCCTGTTGCACCACATCTCAAAGGTGATCTATTGGATGGAGATCTGGGGATTGTGGAGGCCATCTGAGTACAGTGAGGTCATTGTCATGTTCAAGAAAACTGACATGATTTGAGTTTTGTGACATGACAACTACACATCTCAGCTTACTTGGCATTATTCTTCAGTTTTGTGTCTTTTGGTCAATAGTTGCTGGGGATTCTGCATTTTTTCTGGACTTACGTAACCATAATTAGTTTCAGCCATAATAATCAAATAGTTTCTTGCTTTTGTTATTTGACAGCTTGTGTTTTGTACAGCAAAAACATGCATGATTTTATTATGTTGTAAATCTACACAGGTATCCATATTTTCCTTCCTGTGTGTGTGTGTTGTTAGGTGGCAAAGTCTGAGGTTGTAATGGTTTCGTTGATGTGTGGGCTCAAACTGGCAGAGGCAGGGTTATAAAGGTGTTTTTGGTCGATTGTTAAGGCCTTTGCCTTAATCCCTTAAGCCCTTGGCTATTTTCTGAAATTTCCACCTGGAAAAAAAACCCTTCCCAAATTCAGTCAGCAACACGTCCACAGCTGTGAGGCCAAAATGAACAGCCCTGGGCTCTATTGATCAGAGGCACTTGTGAGAATTTAGAATTCAGTAAGTCACCAGACGAGAACAGGATTTGACAAACTAGTAAAGTATACTTAGTGTACAACTTCCAAATGGTCAAGACTGTAAATTAGAAACTAAAGCCAGTGTTGGACTCAGTTGGGAGAGTCAACTGAGGTTTTGACATGCAGCACACAGCACGAAACTGCTACTGCTATAATGAAATAGCCCAGAGAGAGCGAGGTTGCACTACAACACCGATTTTGCCTTTCTGTAGAGACATGAAAAATCTCCAGGATATGAAATGTGCAAGAGGTAAGAATTCTGAATCAGGTTGTCAATTTAACAGTATGCATTTCACTGCAGTTGGCATCTTCAGCGATTCTTGAGGTAAAAGCCATCTTTTTCTGTATTTCTGTTTTTAATAATCTGCAATAATGAGAGTTAACCCAACAAATATCTAAAGCCTTCAATGGTGGACCTGCTGAACGAATAACCATGTAAACAGAGTAACATTTGGATAAAATCCTATATATTTAACTTTTGATCAGATTCTGAATTGATGATCTTTGATGTCCAGCTCTCCCACGCTGTCCTGCACTCACACTGTGCTCAACGATCGGGCTTGAGTACACATCTGTTTGCGTCAGCAACTTGGCCTCTCTCTCACGCTTGGTTCCTTCCTCGTACGCAAGCTCTTTTAAAGCCTTTCAACAGAACACAAGGTCCATGATATTATGCTTTTTGTGCCACTCTGTTCTCTCACATGTGTTACAGATTTCCTGTTTTCTTAGCCACTGCTTTTATGGAGGATTGCAGTGCTCGGACACTGATAGTAATCATTCCACATGCATGATGTGCCAGTTTGAACTGAACCTGGTCCCACCTCTTAAAGCAGGACAGGGTTCCTCAGCTGTTACCAGGCACAGCATGCAATGATTACACTAATCAAACAAACTGGACTTTGGGCGTCAGATGTGCTGAGCATAGTACGAGTGACTACAGTCTAAAGGCTCTTTCACATAGGAGGCGACATGTGGTGCACTGACTGCTAGCTAGCGCAAATGGCCCGAAATTTGTGTTGTGCTGTCCGTTGCGCTATGCTTGTACGCTACTTTTTTCCACCTGCTCTACTTGTACTACATGCGCCTGCTCCCTGTTATTTCAAAACTTGCATCTTTCATTCATAAAGAAGAAAGCTTTGAAGAGTGTGTCGTTTCCACAACACTGCTTTCCTTCTGAGGTCCCCAGAGCCGTTGGAAGGAATGAGTTTAAGACTCTGGAGGTCCCTATATATGTATGTAAACTTGTCAGAAAGTTTACTGAACTCTGATACACACAGAATCTTTTTGTTCATCATGTGGTTGAACTTAGCTTGGCTCTAGGTTTCTATTGGTCGCGCGAAGGTACATCACAGCGCGCAGCAGTCAGAGTTCAACTGGGTTGAACTCAACTTTGACTGTGCAAAGCGCAGCGGGAAACCGCTATTGCCCAGCGCAAGCAATAGAAATGAGAGCGGTTCAGAGCGCATTGTGTGCCCTGCAGAAGTAGCCAACTCAGTTGCCAGTATTTATGTTGCATTCCAGTTATGTTAAATGTCGGAAGTCAGCCCTGAGTTAGTCTGTTCCAGTAGGAAAGTCAGAAAAGCAATGAAAAACAAGATTTGTTGAGCTTCTTAGCAGGGCAGAGCCAGTCATGCATCACTAGCAATAGAGCCCAATGCTTGTGTTTTTACTGGTAAAAAACTGCTGCAGCATATTCATGGATAGAGCCTGTGTATGGTTTGTTTAGCAAGTCACAAATACACAGCACTGGCGGTAAAGAATTTTTTGGTTAAAGTTTTTCTGTTTTATTGCCGTTTATGTTCACTGCCGCCATCGTGGATTGTTAACTTGGGGTTAGTGGGGCTACTTCGACTTTCTAAAATCAGAGTTGAGGGCACATTGGGGATGAAAATTCCAACTCTGGACTTTGAACTTATTCTGGAACCCAACAATATACGACGTGGTTTACTAACATGCTAGTTGCCGTTGGAGTTGAGCTCATTGAGCAGTCCATTCTCTTCAAGTTGATGTGAAAAATAATGAGAAAAGAGGAAGAGGACGTAATGTTACTGAATTGTGATGACATGTAGTTGCGCTTTTATGGTGGTGCACATCAGCGTTTCAGCATTAAAATATACGCTCTAGATTTAATACAGACATATAAATCCCACTTACTTACATTTTTTCACTGATACTGAGTGATGTTTTCACAGGCTCTATGCAACTATGTGAAAAACAAACTACCCTCTTACTGCTTCCATATGAATGAATAAACTCGATTAACTGTTTGTCAGTAAGTGTGACCACCTCTATGAAAACAGAACATTTAGCAGTTTGCGGGTCTGAAGCTTTCAGGTGTGTGTTAACACAATGCCACGATTTTCTCAAGAGCGGACGTTCCAGCAAATTTACCCCAAGCTCAGAGCGCGCAATTCTCAGAGAAACTGCAAAATCCAAGAGCTACTTCTCAGACTCTACAGGCCTCAGTTAGCTTGTTAAATGTTAATGTTCATGGCAGCGCACCACTGAACATTTATGGCTTATTTGAAAGGGTTTTCAGAAAAGGGCAGGGCAGCACAGCTTGGGATTGCAAGGTTACATCTGAAAAAAACCACTAGACTTCTAGAACAATGTGCAGACAAGACAGACAAGACCAAAGTAAAGATGTTTGACCATAATGCACAAAACCAAACTTAGCATATCAGCACAAACACCTCATACCAGCTGTCAGCACGGTGGTGGAGAAGTCATGATTTTGGCTTGTTTTGTAGACGCAGGACCTGGACAGCTTTTCTATACTGAAGTATTCTAGTAAAATCTGAGGACATCTGTCTGACTGCTACAGACCAAACTGGGTCATGTGGCAGGTTAATCTGGTTTGTCTGTTTTCTGTATTATTGTAGGGTCTTTACATTACTATATAAAGCACCTCGAGACAACTTTTGTTATTTGGCACAATATAAATCAAATTGAACTGAATTTATTACATTTTGCCTTTACTTGGGAGAAATTCCTGATGAGAAATTTCAGTCCACTTTGACCGTTTAAGAGACTTCAACCTGTGCCCTCAGATTTTAAAGTGAGTTAAACTGTTTAAACTTGTTGAATGTTTAAACAGTCCAGCATGACAGTAAACATTAGAGAATTGGTGATCTTTGATGGCCACCTACGAAACTCCTTCAGGTTTCAGGTCAGATACTTTAAAACTCACAGCAAGAGTCCTTGTAAGCTTCCAAATTTAAACATGTTTTCCATCTTCTGCTTGACTGGAGATTGGTGATAATTAGAGACCAAACAGCTGACCAAATGAAGATTGTCAGGATACTTAACAAGTCAAAAGAAACACGAGTTTTTAGCTCGTCTCTCCGGCTCTACAGAGGGCAGACAGACTGCTGGAAAACATGCAGTTTGATGTGTTTGATGTACGAACAAGGCTTCACGCTGTCTTCCGTTTATGCTTCTCCCTCTCAAGCTCAGAAGAAAGGCCAATTAGTCGGCATGTGACAGCTTCCTATAACAGTCCCCTGCAGTGTTGCTGCTGGAAACATCCGAGTGCTCGTCCGCAGCCGTCTCCCGGCCACGTGCGAGGTTAAACTAAAAGCCCTGCTTGCATCATTTCTTTCTCATCTTTTCTCTCACTTGTCAACGTCTTGGCTGCGGGTTCAACTTTCATCATCAGAGGCTGGAGTGAGGAATGATGTAAGCTGGTAGCTTCTTGAGAAGTTACAGTTCATTGGATGTCTTGGAATCCTTAAGCAAACTTTCAGCCTAAGAGCACAACGTGTGAAAGCTCAGATCAGATTTTCCACTTTAGCTTGGAGGATAATCACCGCTCTGTCTAGACGACGGGAGTGTTATATGACCGTAAAAGTCAAAATTCAATCCTGACTGATAGATGCCGGAGATGAACGCCGGCGAGTCTGCTCTATTTTTATATCTTGCTTCCATTAAAAATAGTGAATTCCTTCTAATGTTTTCTAAATGCACTCCAAACAATGGAAGGAAATAAAGGGACTGTTCTTCCCACGTCATCATTTTAAAAACTGATCCATGTTGTGTGTCAGCTGGTATTTTTCTTTCTTTCTTTTTTTATTCAGTAATTTCATTTTGCAAAGAAGGGATTCACACACAAATCAGTATTTAAACAGCTGGATACCAATTATCCAATTTGTATTAGTTTTTATAAGGTATTTCCAGTAAGCTTCTCATCCATACACAGACACAGCAAGCTTGTATATTTACACGTGTATCTTCCTTTAGGTGTTAGAGTAGCAGGAGTCGTTGAGCCACTGCGCTCATTCTCTTTTTTTCCTTTTTATTGCTCTACTTCTTCTTTGTTACACAATACGTACATTTATGTGAATAATGATAATAAATAAAGCAATAACAATCACATTAAGAGAATAAGACGAACAAGAAGAGCTCCTCCTGGCAAAGTAAACATGTTTGGCACAGGTTCAGAATCTCATGTACAGAACACAGATTATGAAACAGTGGTTCAAAAGTACATGCAGATATGATTTCTGTTTGCTTTGTGTCTCTGAATCTGTATCCTGCTGATATTTTACCTGATTTTGTATCACTTTGCATGTTTTTTTCCCCTGTTTAGTTTTAAATCTCTTTCTGTGATTGTGTCACAGTTTTGTTTTTGTTGCATATTTGCTTGTGTTCATTTTTGTTTTTGAACATTTTTGTTTTTGTAGCTATTCTCTGAATCTTTGGGGTCATTTTGTTTCTTATTGAAGTAGTTTTTGTGTCCGTTTGGCACCTTTTGCATCTCTTCTGCTTATTGCACGTTTCATTTTCCCTTAAGTCAGTAGTTCAAGCCTTCCTTGACCAATGATTACATCTAAAATATGTAATGTAAAAATATGATCGCCTGTCCTCAGTAACTCACTGTACTGTGTCCCTTTTTGTTTGTGGGTCCTGTCATGAGAAAAACAATGGAGCTGATGAAGAGCAGGTGCCTCTCAGCATTGTGTGTGCACCAACAGGTGTTCATTATCACACTTGACCTGAGTGTATCTGGTTCTGCATTATTAGGGAAGTGTTAAACATAACAGGATAACGATGTGTAACATAACCTCTCCACAGATTTGTTGTGGCCTCTGCAGCAAATGTGTTGAATGGAATGATTTACTCAAGGGCTCTGGAGGTCCATATGCACGTAAACTTGCGTCATAAAGTTCCTCGTTCATTGTGTGGTTGAGCTTAGCCCGGCTGTAGGCCTTGTTTCTATTGGTTGCGTGAAGGTAGGTCAGAGAGCGCCAGCATGCACGAGTACTCTTTGCTGGTGTGGTTGTGGGCAAGCAGGGTGACCTTATGGTACTGCAAGATTTTAGTCCATTACAGCGTAGTTTGTTACCAGCGCTGTTCTTGGGGCCTGTGGTTTCAGCTGCCTTCAGATCATTAACGAGCTCCTCCCGTGTAGTTTTGGGCTGATCCACCACCTCACCTTCTTGCTGATGGCCTTGTAGCCCACTCCAGGCTTGTGCAGGTCTACAGTCTTGTCCCTGATGTCCTTTGACAGCTCTTCATGGAAGAAACTGATTCTGTGCTTTATACAATTGTTTTGGCATTGGCAAAGAAGTTTTGGCAAGTTTTTCATGGTTCAGCCCACATTACATTTTCCTTACAAATGTGGCACAATTTAAGGGGAAAGAAACAGGCTTTCCAACGGTATAAAAAGCCAGGTAGTATTGTTACAACAAAGGAATAATCAGCCAAATTTCTTTGATAAAAAAAAAGAATATCAAAGTTTGTCTTACTCAATTTTTCTCATTTATAAAAAGTTCCGCCGAGCTGGAAGTTCTTAAATTGACCTCTCTCATTAGAGGTCGCCACAGCAGATCATCTGGTGCCATGTCACCTTATCTCACCTCTCCCACACCGACCCTCTGCATGTCCTGCTTCGCTAGAGCCGTTAAACTCCTCTGCCTGGCAGCTCCATTTTAAGGATCCTTTTCCCAATACTTCCACTATCTCTGCCCTCTACATACCCATTTCTGATCCTGTCCATCCTTATCACTTTTCATCTTCAGCTCTGCATCCTGTCTTTTTGGCACCGTCTGCAAATCGTACATTAGAAAAGGTCTCAAACACAGTCACCAAAGTCACAGAATCAGTGAATGTGCAAATGATTTTCATTTTCAAGTCTCAACTACAGGATATCAGAGGTGCCCTACATCACGCATCACACTGGTGTTAGTCACAGTGCAGCTGTATAAAGGACGAAGCTTTGATAGATTTGGTGGAGTTGCAGGTGAGGAATTTTTCAGAACCATGAGTGCTCAGTGGATTTTTACAAATCTCACTCTGGCTCTGTGATGAAGACAAGGAGACTTATTGTATTTCTAAGTTCTCCCAGGTGTCTCAGATCCATAGAGCCTTAGGCTGTTCATTAAGGCCCCACAGTTGTGGAGCTCTTACTGACTGAACTTATATATTTTTTCCTGGTTGAAATCAAAAAGTGGGAAATGCTCAGGGGGCTAAACTTCACTTTCAAAAGAAGAATCTGAAAACTGGCTGCTAGTACCAAACTCAAGGTAGAAAAACAACAAATTACCCATTAAATCAGCTTCAGTGCTCTGGAAATTTTGTGTTAACTTCACAAATTTATATTAAATTAAAATGTAATTGAAACCTGGAGATGTATTCTTAATGCTCTACAGTAAATATCACACAGTAATCTGGACCCAGGGGCTCAGTTCATACATCATTTTTAAGCCTACGCAGTCTCTGTCTGCCATGTTTGATCTTCTTATGATGGTGGTTGAAGCACGCTCAAACATCTCAGTCCCAAACGTCCTGTAGGTGTTCAGTGTGAAGGCCATAGCGTCAAATTCAGTGAGCCTTCATTTCCTCTCTCATTTTGAAAGAGACCACAGATTACAACAGAGCCACCATTTTCCTTTATTGCAGGAGTCTGTCCATCATTTAGTCAGAGTGAAATGGCCAAGGTTTCTTTGTCCTGTCTTCCTTCCGTCACCCCCCACCAGTCGTCGCAGATGGACGTACCTCCCCGAGCCTGGCTCTGCCGGAGGTTTCTTCCTGTTAAAAGGGAGTTTTTCCTTCCCACTGTTACCAAAGTGCTGGCTGATAGGGGGTCGTCTGATTGTTGGGGTTTCTCTGTTTTCTCTGTATTATTGTAGGGTCTTCACCTTACGATATAAAGCGCCTTGAGGTAACTGTTCTTGTAATGTGTCACTATATAAATAAAATTTAATTAAAATGAAGCATCAAGCTTGATTTTGTTGGAGAAAGGTACAATTTTTGTAGTTGTCCTTCTGTACACCAAAACAGCAGAGTTTAAACCAATCAAGATGTGACTGATGTGGAAACCTTCAGTTTTAATTAAAGGGGTTTAACAACACTTTTGCATTAACTGTTTAGGAATTGCAGCCATTTTTATACAAAGTATCCCATTTTTCCAGAGATCAAAAGTAACTGTATTAAGTGAAGAGTTGTGTGTGGTTGAGGCTTGTGGGGAGCTTCAGGGCAAACCCCTAACTGGTTCACAGCGCCTCCAACTCTCAGTGAGCTGCCAGCTGGTGCCAAATGTCATAAGACACCTTCACAGGTCTTGCAGAGCCCATTTCTTTATAGGTCAGTACTAGGATGATATTTTATTGTCGGTGCCATGTAAAAAAAACAAAAAAAACAGTTTTCCTAGTTTGGTCTGGAAGACGTTACATGTAAATTCAAACTCAGCCACATGCAACACCTCTGGGATGAAATGCAAGCTGGACCGCATTACACAGCATCACTTCTGACTGAATGAGAGCAAAATCCCACAGCGAGCGCAGAGGCTGTTAGGACTGCAGATGAATTCTCGCAGTCTTCGAGTGACTCACATGTGGAGGCACAGTTTCTGATGATTAGTGTTTGTTTCTGACTTTCTGTGTTTGCAGGAGTATGTGGACGTCAGCCCTCCGCAGAGGAACTGGAAGGGCATTGCGATCTCTTTGCTGGTGATCGTGGTGGTCTGCTCGCTCATCACCATGTCTGTGGTCGTCCTCACACCCAGTATGTCAGCCTGTGGAGAGAGAGGAGCACAGATGATGTGTCTAGCTTTCTAAACCATGCAAATATGTGTTTTTCAGAAGTACATGAATATGCTTTATAAGACATTTATAATCTGTAGCTCTTCATTGAACGAATCTGTCACTGTAACCTGGAGTTCACCCATTTATTTGTTTTCCAGTTGAACTTCCCGGCAGCAGCAAGTCCAGGCTGACTGTGGCAGATCTTTACAAACCAGAGTTCAGCATTCACGACCCTGAGGCCAAGTGGATTAGCGGTGAGTGTTCACATGAAAAAAAAACCCCAAAACCCACAAATGCAAGATAAATAAAGATTATTTTGGACTTTGATTCATGCAAAGCTACTCTGGCAGAGCCCAGGAATTAATAGATGGGGCTGGAAATGAGTCAGATAGGTCTGCTTGAAGGCTAGAGAAATATAATGGTTAGTTAATTAATAAACTTGCCTGTTTTTATCTAACCGAGAAAATTACATTTTTCTAAACTTGAAATCCAAAGCAAGCTTCTGTTCTTCTGTTCAGAGCTGGTTAGAGTGAATTGGTGAGCTAATGAGCATTTAATAAAGTATTTTCCAGATAAATTCAGCTAACCACAGGATGGACACTTTCCTCCCACTAGGGGAGAAAAACCATGTTGAGAGAGCCGTGGGTAAAAAGTTCAGAGCACTGTGGGAAGTGCATTAGCTGGAAATGAGAATCTCTCCACCTGAGGTTTCATTACAGACTCCAAACATTTGTCAGTGAGCAGAGGGGGTCTGTTATCATTTCATAAAAACACTTACTCACTTTTCATGATAATTAGTTTAGTTTTAATACTTTTTGCCTCTCTGTTTGACAAACCTGTGGTTCATTTATTGACATCAAACTGCCTGAAGCGTCTCTAACTTTCACCATTTCCATACTTTGTGAATCACTTTTTAGAGCCAAAGGTTGTTTTTTTGTTTTTTTTATTCAGTCCCTGATTTATTTATTTTTTTACATTTGTCTGTCACTGTATAAACACATAAGCTAGCTGGAGTGACTCCTGCTGACCTGCATATTCAAATGCAGATGGCTTCTCTGTGTTAGAGCTCAACAGCCTGCAGTGACTCAACATAAACATCCACAACCCCTGTGACAAACGATGGTTGAGGAATAATAAGGACTGTAATGGTAAAAAAGCCAGAAAAAGTCACAGAAGGTAATCACTGTTCATCACGAACATATGCTGTTAAAAATACAAATATTTTTACACATCTAGGAATCAGATTTTCTGCTTATGCAAGAGGAATTTAAATTCCATATGTCCTGATGGTCATGATGAGGTCATCAAAGTGTAGAGGGAGAAATTGTCACTATAAGGAATTAAATACGAATAAACCTCAAGACAGTTTTGACTTTTATTTATTGTAAAACTGGTACTAAGATGAGTTGTTGACAGAACTTTTCTGTCTGTAAGGTCTTTGGCTTCTATTGCTGTTAGCCTGTGTTAGCTGTTGTTAATGTCTGTTAGCTGCTGTTAGCTCACGTTAGATGGTCTTAGCCTCTGTTAGCTCATGTTAGCTGCTGTTAGCCATGTTTGTGAAACTGTCTTTTAAATGGATGAAACATTGTTGAGCTTGGACACTTAGAAAAATAACTCTCATATGATGTAAAAATGTAATCAAACTGTTTATCTGAGGGAAAGTTTGACTTTTAGGACACTCGAGCATAACATTTGTTGACATAAGGTTAGCTGATAACCAGCTGTTATTTTTTTTCAGCGGCTTGTTCTTAGTAGAAGGAATAAATAAACATTTGTATGCACGTTTTCGCATGTTAGAGCCCTGACTTTAGTTCAGAAAAGATGAGGCTTGAGGTTACTAGAAAGAGATGATGAAAATATACATGTACCGATGTTAAATGGTCATAGCGCTCTCTCTCTCTCTCTCTCTCTGCTCCTGTGTGTTTTTAATGGATTAATCCTAAGTTTATGAGAACGTATCAGTTTGTTGGAAGATGTAATTAGACACTAATCAGTGTAAACTGACGAGTACAACATTCTTGTTTTCTATTAAATGCCTCAAAAATGACTTACTTTACTTTTAAATAACCAAGAACATATTTCTCTAAAATTAAAAGTAATATTGTTTGTTTAACAAAAACAAAATGGAAACAATGAATAGCAAAGGTGGAGTGGGGAAGTGGAGCATTCTACTTGTCAGTTTTAATAAATTTATCAAAGAAAGCATGAGTGAACTTTATTTTTTGCCCCAGTTACACAACAAAAGGACACTGTGATACAAAAAGAGAGTTTTCATACGACGGTGTAGTGTCCTGTGAAAACTTTCTTTTTCATATGACTCTGTATCTGAGATCTGTGACACATTGTGGTGGCCAAATGACACGAAGGTATATAAAGAGTGTGGTAAAATGACTTGAGTGAAATGCTTTATAGTCATGCTTTTGGTAAATATCAGCATGGCAGCAGATAGTCGAATGGAGTCAAAGTGACATAGACAATAGGGTTCAAATCCGGCTGATTGTTGTTTTGTTTTTTGGGGGGGGTTTTTGTCGCAGCTGCATCTCAGCTGGTCTGTTACTAATTGTGACATTTGTGTTAAAGTGTCCTTGAGTCAAACTCTCAGTGTGTGTATGCGGGAGAAAAATATCTGTCACTGAGGATAATAAAAGCCAATTCACAGCTCTCAGACATTGCATCACCCCCACCACCTGAGTTCACTGACTCTTCTCCTCTTCAATCTTTCCTCGGGGCACGTCGCCACCGCCTCCTCATTACATTTTTCACCCGTGTTGCATAAGACTCGGCCCGCTAGCGGTGTTACAGCACAACCTTGATCTGCGGTCGAGGGCTGTGTTGTGTCACTGCATCCCTCCACATCCTTGAGCTCCTGTTCAAGTCTAAATGTGGACAATCTCAAAGGCTTGTGTTGTTTAACTGGCTCTGTGACAGAGTGACAGATTGTGTTTGTATCCGGGCTTGGAGAATGAAAAAAAAGAAAAACCAACGAAGAAGCAGAATGTAAATAGCAGCTATAGATGGCTGAGCTGAAGAGGAGGGACTCTGGCAACATGACAGCTAACTTATTGCATTTGAGGTAAATTAGACAACTAAATACACCCATAACACCTTTCCGGAGACTTGCTGAGAGTGACAGAAGGTGAGAGGAAGAAAAACAGACACAAGGACAGAGGTGGAGGGGGACAGTGAGAGACAGTCCTCCTGCTCTGGCTGTGAAACACAGATCCACCTCCTGCTGTGTCCTTCCCTTCCACAGAGAGATAATACTAATGGCTAGTCTTGTGGCCTGTGGCTTTTCATAATGGGCTGTGGATGTTTAGGCCTCTAACACACACACATGTACACACATGTTGATGTATGTGTAGAAGCAAGCGAGAAGCTGGTGTACGGCTAACTGCACTTTTTTGGGGGGGTAATTATTGTAATTTTATTAAGTTAATTCAATGATACACCTAGTTGAGAACCAATTTTAGTAAACAATTCATTGGTACAACATAATTTATAGTGTGTGTAATGGGAAGTGGCAGTGCAAAGAATGTCAGCGACTGCGAATGACACGTCTTTAGTAGTTGCTGATTGGTGCTAAAATGAGATCATCAGTCATGTTTAAGGTCTTTTATAGCCTTTGGTATCACTACCTGCTAATGTAGAGGCTGCAAACAAAAGCATCCTTCACCTGATCTGTATTTTTAGGTCCAGCATTCCAGTTTAAAACCAAAAATAATCCTAGTTTGTGACTTTAAAAAGAAATGTTTTCCCCCAATTGGGCTCTTCAATTAGTACCGTTGTCACGGCTGGCAAAGCGGACTCAAGCGCAAACCACAAAGTTCTTCAAACAAGAGTGATTTTTATTACAGTGATCTCCCACAGTGAAATATATATACAGGTGCTTTAGGAAAAGGGCCAGGGTTCCAGGGTCCGGGAGTGAAAGGGGCAGGAGTCCAGGAGGGGAGTCTTTCACACAGCTTCCACACACAGTCCTTCCTTCTCTACCGCTTCACTCATCCACGCTCAGTCACAGTCACGCAGAAACAGGTCCAGGGGAGATCTACACACATACAGACAATCCGTTAGTTTCCAAATCCAGAAGTACTCACAAGTACAAATTGCGGGCGGCAGGACAACTGACGCTGATGGCTCAACGATCCAGCGACGAGTAGAGCAGGTCCGTCATCTTAAGTAGCACTCTGTCCTCATCAGCGGCAGGTGTGCTAATCATCCCCAGGTGCGTGGGCCAGGAGCGGGAGCCCACACTGAGCTCCGCCCCGGCAGAGGAAAGAGAGAGCGGGAGAGAGCGAGAGAGAGAGAGAGCAGAAGCGAGAGAGGAACATAACCAAAAACGTGACTTCTGACTGACGCCAGCTGGCGAGGTGCGGGACTATGACAAAATCTATTTTGTAAAAACATATATGTGACATTGTTCATGCAAAATATTGCTGAGAGAGGGGTATGCTTCAAGGTGATACATACAGACAAATATATCCACCATGTCAGAAGTTGCAGTAACACCAAAGGGAGCTATTTTATTTCAAGCTAACATGAAAATAATTGTAGGAAAGCGTTAAACAGAAATACTTAACACATTTACATGTGTATACATATTAGCCACCTATCTTAATAGTTTGTGATTATTAAGGACCATTGAATGTACTTATTATGGTTTTTGTTTATTACTGACTTCTTACCTTGATATATTATCTCCCCCTGCTGGTAAAGCAACTTTTACATGCATCTCCATTTCATGTTTTGGAGAGGCAAAGTGTGCCGTGACACTAGGTTGATTAATTTTGGATCTGAAATCTTAAAATTGTTCAGAGATGTCAGGAAGCAGATGAGTTAATTAGTTAATCTGATTTTTTTCATCTATTCATATTTTTTCTTCCAGCGACAAAAACAAGGAGGATTGTCCTTCTGGGAAAAACTGGAACTGGGAAAAGCAGTCTGGCTAATACCATATTTGGAGAAACCAGATTCAAGATTAATCATTTTAA
>VUQG01030555.1:0-22898 GCA_015106755.1 Etia nguti | reverse complement strand
CCAGTCTACATGCCAAATATCCTTGGGCAAGATACTAACCCCATGTTTGCCTACTGGTGGTGGTCAGAGGGCCCGGTGGCGCCAGTGTCCGGCAGCCTCGCCTCTGTCAGTGCGCCCCAGGGCAGCTGTGGCTACAATGTAGCTTGCCATCACCAGTGTGTGAATGTGCGTGTGAATAGGTGAATGACTGAATGTAGTGTAAAGCGCTATTTACCATTTACCATTGATCTCAGCTGAGAAGACAGAACAAGTGGCACGCTTCTTGAAATTGAAGATGTGAAGAATGAGATGCAGAAGGCTCAAAGACTTGAATAACCACCATAACTACAGCTCAGGAACTTTGCCAAGAACTCAAAGAGATGAATGAGAACCAGAGCTCAAAGTGACAAAACGGGAGGTGGAGAATCTCGACAGAGAACTCCTGAGAGAAGAAAAAGAAAGTGAAAATGATCAATTGAAGGCTGTGGAAGTCGCAGAGTCTCTTCAAGGAAATAAAAAAAAAAAAAACACGCAGAAGGTCTCAGAGTCAGATGAGTGTTCAGCCGAGCTCAGTTTGGAAAACTTGGAACACGACAAATTTCATCTTGAGATCCAGGAGTAAGAAAAGGACTCGAGGAACCGGACAGAAACCGCAAACCTCAAGACCTTCAATGTGACAGACTGTGACTGACGCTCCAGGAGGGCCGAAGTGACAGTTGATCACATTAGTGACTTTTCCTGAAGACTGGTGGAGGCCCAAATGGTCGGAGAAAAGCCGACAGTAGGACAAGCTGAGGGAGCCAGAAAAAAAGCAGGAAGTTGTAGTCCGAGACATCTTGGAGCTCACGCAGATGCTCAGTACAGAAACACGTTTGACGGTCCAGGCAGAGAACTACGAAGCCGAGGCTGCGGAGATGTGACGGAAGTTCACTGAATGGCTAAAAACAAAATCAGCTGCCAGAGTGAAGAGGGCTTCTTTGATCTTCAAACACAGTTACAAACTTCTCATTTGACAAATAAATAACTTAACCTTTTCAAATCCAAGCACGTTGGTTATGCCTATGTCTCTGCACCAAATTACTCCATCACAGTGCAGAAATGAAACCTTCAGAGTGTTTTGTTTGAGTTCCTTGATTGCCTATAGCTCATTTTTGCACAACAGAAAGCTCATTGAAAGATCATTTTTTGTATAACACAGCAGGATATGGACAAAAATCAAAAGAATTTAAGAAAGGACACAGAGGCTACTAAACTGGCTCGTAACAATGTGCAATAACGTGTGACTGTGTGTGCGTGTTTGTACTTTCAGTCATTAGAAGGAGAATAATGTTACAAAAACCATCTAAAACACAGGCTTGAAGTCAGCGCCACTTTAGAGTAATATCATAAACCAAATGCTGTTTTTAAATCATCTGCAGCAGATGCACAGTTTCCATTTCTGCTGGAAGTTGTTCTCCAAAAAGTCAGAATGACAGCAGCAGTCAAAGAGCTCCAACTTCTAAGAGTTTTTTTCCTTTCCTTCTTTTTCCACCTAGATTTGGCTCCCTTCAGATGCCTGCATTAACCCACAGACAGCTCACTGGTTTCTTTAGATGAGGCTGACTACACTGCAGCTCCATAGCAATCATTTTCTCAGTATATTCTGCCATGGTTTACTCTTAATGTCACTTAATACCACCACTAACATGGTGGGTAATTATCTTTATGCCTCTGAAATTACCCCGCCCCCCTTTCAAAATTGGCTTAGATATGAATCAGCAGAGGGCTCGACTGAGAAGAGAGGAAGGCGTGCTGACTCACTGTGGACACAGGTTGGCTTTTAAAGAAAGTCTGAAACTACTTTTTAATATCACCTTATCATAAATGCTTACATATAAACTGGAGTTTGAAATTAAGATATTGTCAAACTGAATATTTGTAAAGGTAGTGTCGTCTGCTCTTCATCACTGTGACGAGACTTTTTCTGTCTATTGATGAGGAGATTATAACGAGGCTTTATCAGTGAGTTGTGTCAGTTTTGCACTCGTTAGTTTGCTTGTTGTTGGTCAGCACTGACTGTTTTTGCTGCTGTGCTTGGTACTTGAAATGGTTTGCATAAATCACATCAGAAGAGTCATAAATTTCCAAAGGTATGTCACACAAGTACACACATTTACTCAGCAGTTATGTGCACTGCACAGCTGTCTGGTTAACAGTCTTGATGGGCGAGTGTATGTTTATGTATAACACATTTTGAATTTCGACGCTTCGAGGAGAACAAAGCATGAAAAGAAGGAACTGAACCTGCAATTGTTTGGTTGGTGCTTATAGACTATTATGGGTATAACGAGGGAGCGTTGGATTTTCTCCACACTTACCTGAGCGCTGACATACTTGGCAAACCACTCCCTGCCTTTTCCATTGTCTCCACTGCACAACTCTCCAAAACGAGCCTTCTCCTCTTGGTCAAAGTCCTCTCTGTGAAAACATGGGCCGAAAACTCATTACAGCTGTGATTTACAGCCAGTGTGAAAAGACACTTTAAAGTCTGCTTTCATGAAAATGAAACACAGAAATCTGAAAAATACAAAGAAGATAGTTCTGAAGTTTGGACTGACAGACAGACAAAGGCAATCACTGATTTTACATCACTGAGCTGACAGCCAGCTCTTACAGGTGATTTCAGAAGATTACTTATGTTTGTTAATGTGAAAGATGTCACTGCTGTCCCAATGAAAAAGCATGGCTTTAACAATGTAGTGAAATTACCTAAAAAGTAGGTAAAAATAGGTAAAAATAGTAGCATTGCAGGGCAGTAAATCTCCAACTGTATACTGTACAACATTCAAACTCATCTTGTGTATTCACCGTCTGCCTTCATGATGCACAGCTCGTTTAGTTGTGCATTACTGCGTTACCATCTACAGGATGCGGCTCATCATATCTCTAATCCCTTCACTATTATATTAAGGGACAATCAGAAATCCACTAAAAGGGTGATGAAGATAATGAGAGTTGACTGGACCATCCCAGACAAAGGTAAAGAGGGCAAACTGCTGAATCAGAGTTCTAATGGCAAGAAGATCATTCTGTAGGATGAGATGCATTATGGCATTGCAGAGGAGAAGGTCACCGTGTGACCTCTCTGTGGGTCAATGTGCAAAGATCTTAGTGGTCAACAGGGAAATGCAATGCTTGAGGGGTCAGAAAAAAACACACCAAATAATGTTCAGTGAAATATGTCTTGATATTTAGAAGTGCCTTTCACCAACTTCACATTTCACTCCATTAGATTTCTTACGCCAGCCAGACCAGTAACCCCCGTGACCCTGCCGCAGTGCCATGAGAGGCTCAGCATGTAAACCACGAAGCACGTGCACCAAGGCCAAGTCCCACTGTTCAATTTGTTCACTTGTTAAAAATTGCTCGTGTGATAACAGCAGAACCACCCATGCGTGTGATATATGTTGATCATATACCGCAAACACTGCTGCTTTAACATAAACGTTCCCATGGCTACATTGGGACAGAAGCCATGGGCACGTTGGGACAGAAGAGTGCTAAGTTCTGGTAAATGTCAAGGGCCACCTTCACCCTATAGCTCTTTCCCTGCATTGACAATTTGGTGGCTTCCATCCAGACCCACACAATGCTCACCACCATCTCACGCAGGCGCTGTCAGATCGTGCCATCAGCTCCTCTATGACCCACGTTCTGTGCTGTAATTAACTTCCTGCATGTATTTTCACAACACTTCTGGTTGCATAAAGACAGGCTATTAGATAATTACTGCATCTTTAAAAACTTCCACTAAATCTGTTGTGAAAACACAAACACATACAGACTACATCAGATCAGGTCCAGATCAAAACCCAACACACCTACGGTAGACTCGTCTCCAAGATCAAGACGGAGGGCTTACAGACTCTGATCTAGACTTTCATCATCACAAAAGAGGTTTCAAAAATCTAAAGGCGAAAGGCTAACACCTTTTCATCATACCAACTTACATTTTAACAATGCAAGTTAATCCAACGCCCTTTTCAGTAAACACTGTCCACAGCAACGTCACATGACTCGTGGTGCTTTCAAAGCCCACACTTTTGTGTGGAGATCAAAGCATTTCAGCCCAGATCGTCTCACCCTGCCTTGCTGATTTCATGTGGTTCAGATCTGACAGTTCACTTTCAGCAAAAGACAAAAAAGACCAGAAAGTTTCAATAGTCTCAAAGGACAATTGAAACAAACAGTGGATTTCAGGATGATCATTTCTCTCATGTTCATCCGTTTTTTTCCAGGAATCCCTGTTTGTAATTTCCCATGTATGGCACAATTCTGATCTGTTTCAAGTCAAGAACATTTCAGTAAGTCAGAACTGCACATGTGGAAATGTAGAGATTCTATTTGCAAAACATGATGCAACAAGTACTCCACTGATTCATTCTAACCCCCCCCCCACAATTTTTAAGTTGCATGTTTTCTTACAAATGCTAACGCTGTAAAGACAGTGTATACTTGTGCACTTTCATTATGTTTTATTCTGTCATTCTGCAAAAGCTGATGGGATTACTCCATCATTTACCAACGCAGAGAAGCAGACAGTTAAGCTTAGAATGTGTGAGGAAGCCAGAACACCTGCAGAGAACACACAACATTTTTCTGTGGCTCTAGCATTTCTACAAACTCAGGCTGTCAATCAGTCAGCTTCACAATCTCATTTATCAAACAAATGTGAGCTGTCCTTTTTTAAGACTCACTCAAACACAGAAGAACAAAAACAGTTCAAAATGTTGCTCCTTACTTTCCATGAAACACCTTCTCCACATACGTCTTCATGAACTGCCTCCTCTCCACCGTCTCGGCGTCAGCCTCCTCCCCGCTTTGTGCTGACGAAGACGATGACCTCCTTAGTTCCCATTCGTGAGAGGGTGGGTCCATGTCATTTTCACTGTCTGCCGACTCTGTAGCATCACTGTCATTGTCTCCTTCCTCTGACTGGTGGTGGGAGTTGGGCTTGGTTGGAGCCATGGGCTCTGGCAGCTGGTGGACTCCTGTGGAGGAAGCTGGCTCTGGGGAGAAAATGTCTGTGTGGCCTTGGTGTTGACCTCCATCTATGTTGAGAGTCTTGGTCTCTGAGGGTAGGTCGAAGTCTATTAGGTTGTCCACTGCTACACCCTCCATGGTGGAAATGAGCCTCTTCTTTCTGTGTAACAGTGGTGTTAAACAGAGCTATTTACTGCTGCGCAGGAACATGAGAGTGCTGGTCACAGATGGGGGCCAGTTTAGGTTTCAACTAAGGCTGCCGTCCTTACTAGGTTAGGATTCTGCAGATCATTCCACCCCTGAGGGTGCTGACCCTCACAAAGTGAACTCACAAAGCAAATGCATCTGTGGACCAATGAAAGAGAAAAATTAGCAATATTACACCATGTTAAAATAGACTGTGTGAACATAATAATTGTAAAAATGACCTGGAATTCAAACAAATCTCACATAGTTTGACAATGGAAGGAATATACTTTGCAAAAAGCTGCAGTTCCTGTTATGTCCACTTGAGGCTATCTTTGAAAGTGAGCCAGTCCCCACAGACACCCATTTTAAAGTGCTCACATGAATAATTTTGTTTGTGCCCAGACTTTGAGCGTTGCAGTATCTGCATCTGTGTGTTACGTTCAATATACGGATGCAGTTTTTTCACCAAGCTAGCTAGCATTAGCTGTTAACTTAGCAATCCACACTCACACTTCTAGCTCCAGAAAATGACGTCGTAGTAGCTAAAACATTGAAGCCTCAAAGCCCAAATTCAGAGCATTTACGTGAAACGAATCCCTACAGGGACATTGGCATTACTCATTCTGAAGCTTTACTAATAATCTTTCAGTTACTGATTTAGGAGTTTCCAGCCACTCCTATTGCAGATCACTACAAGTTCAGTAATGTGATTATCGAGTCCACTACATTGTCTCCCAATGGAGATTTGCCTCCCCTCAGAAAGTTTTCTCCTTGTTGATGAATCTAAAAGGTTCAGTTCAATATTTATTAAAAAGCAACATCATGATGATTTGAAACATTTAGGAAAAGTGAACAAGCAAATCAGAGTCCCGAATACATTTAGATCACCTTAAATACATTTAAACATGGTTTAAGGTTAATTATTATTAAAAAATAATAATTCATCTGCAGGACCTGGTGCAGTTTTGCAAAGGTGTTTGGGTGGAGGTGCTGCCTTAAAGGCCAAAGTCAGAGAGTAAAAGTAAACAAACACCTCAAATTACAAGAAAGACTGCAACCCTTACTTTGCAACAAACTGAGAGACACCGATATGTGTCAGTGCATTGTGTAAACCTGCAGAGCCACACCAGCTCACCTCTGTGGGACAGTGATTGGATGGTCAGGTCAAAGAATCCTTTTCTGCTATGAAAAAGTGAAAACATCCATAATGAAAAGAAAAGAGGGTATTACAGGCCGTGTAGCTGTAATTGTAAATTTAACAGCCAATAACAAATTGTTATGTAAATAAATCTATACAAGTTTACTTCTTTCTAAATTTGAGATGATAAAACAAAACAAGTGTGACATCTGACTCAACACGAGGCTTATAGAACGTGTCTACGGTGACACGGCACTTCTTATTTAAATGGTTGAGGTGTGAAAGTGAATATAATTTCCTGTTGTTTCTGATCGCAGACATTCTGCAGAGAGAGTTAGCTGAGCAGAGCAAAGTACGCTTTGTGGTCTGACATAAAAAAAAAACCCCAAAACCTCCTGATAGGACACTCTTGTCTTCCTTTACTCTGATGCTTGAAGAAGGAGAAGAAGATCTGCATATCTCAGAAAGCTGATCCTTACCTGGATGACCGAGCACGCATCAAAACAGATCTACTGATCACTTCTCGGAGGGAAAAAAAGAGCCCGAAAGAAAAGGAACGGCATGTTGTAGCACTACACTGTGATTCACATTCAAAGCCAGGACAGCTGTACAGAAATCTCATTCCCCGTTCATCTCTTTCATCATGTTACAGTGCAAATAACAGGAAGTTGACATCACTGATTAAAAACCACAAAGAAAAAGGCAGACAGACTTAAACTGCACTTCTGTACATCTTCTGACACACACACCTTTCATCTGGTTTGAAATAAATGCCCAGTCATGGGACAGCATCGCACTGCTGATTCCTCAAACGGCCTTCCCAGGATTCTTCACCCAGCAACAGCTGGCATCCTTCACACAGACACACACCGCTCTGTCCTTGAGCTAATCTGCTTTAGCTCCTCTATATCAGGGTATTTGGTCTTCTGGTTGAACATATTGTGTACACACACACACACACACACACACACACACACACACACACACACAGACCCCCTGCTTGTGATGCAGCTCTGAAGATGAAGTTATATAATGCAGCATTTAGTGAGTAAGACCGAGGGTGAAACACTCGAGACGCACAAACACACTCATATGTACCTAAACAGCCACATCACCAAAGAGAAAGCAAACGTTTGGCCTGCAGACCCTGCTCAACTTGTGTCATTTACTTGAGTGGTTTCCTTTGAGCAGAACGCTGGCTGGACCTGCTGTTCCCGATGACACGGCTTCCTTGCCTAATAAAACAAAACGCCGCGGGGCGCTCTTTGATGTGTCCGCAGTCCGGGTGTCACTTCTCATTAACATTCATGGTTTGGTTTTAAGGTCAAGGCTCAGCATCATTTTTGACAGAGTTAAAATCATATCGAGTAACTTAACTGGATAAGTGGTGAAGAAAACGGATACATGGTCTTTATTTACCTTTGCAAACAAATCTCAGTATTATTTTTTCCGGGAATCTATGAATCGTCTCCTGTGATCAACCATTATATTTTCACTCAGGAGAGTTTTGTTCATTTACTTTGATTTAATTTTCACCATGTTTGATTAGGTTTAAGAGTGGTTGCTCCAGGTGATGGAGTTTGTAATAAGACCCGCCCACCTAACAATTGCTGGAAAAGGAGTAAGAGCAGAAAATAAAATAAATCAAAGTTACGTTGATGACAAATGTATTTGCGTTACAGCAAAACAAATCAAATCCGAGGCTCCGTTCAAGCTGTACTTTTATTTACTCAAACTCTCTGAAGATTAAAGCCAAGAACTGCCATTTCACAAAAGTCTTCTGACATGTTACAACGTGGAAAAATATTGGAAAAAGTGTGCATCTTATGTGAAGTTTAAACCTTGTTTTGCTCCTTTCTGTGATTAATCTGACACACTGGACTTCTGGTTATAACTCAGTGTAAGACTTGACCTTTCATCCTTAGTGTTTTACCTTTGTTCGAGTTATGGCTTACAAAGATCTCTTAGACTTAAAGGCCAATTATAGGCTTGAAAGACCTACTCTGACAGCAAGCCATTGTGTTTCATACTATTTTAAAGCCTTGTGCCAATAAAAGGCTTATCAGTTGTTGGTTTTGTCATTTTAAAAAAGGTCTTGTGTTTCCTTTCCCATTGATTACCTTATGAGCCCTTCAGATTTATTTTGCAAGGCTTGGCATGGGGCCACATCCTTGGTTGGCAAACACTTCCTGTGGACAGGGCGCTCTTATGAATCACTACACATTTTCTGTTAAGGTAAAGTCACAAGATCTTTGACACTCTACCCTTTATTTCTGAAGTGGTAGTGTAGATGGTAGAGGTTTCCACAGATACTTCACAGGAAGAAAAGATGATCTCTTCTTGGCTTTTTGAGCCTTCAACAGTCTGCACTGATGTTGGGTAAGGCTGAGGTCAGGCGATTGTGGAGAATGGTCCATGAGAGTTATCACTCCTTGGGTTTTCTTTGGTGCTCAAGTAGTAGTAGATGGAGCAGATGAAGAATGGCCTGCTGGTTGATCTGGAGCCAGTGATCAACTATAGACTTCAGCTATTTCTGCCTTCATGTTTTCTTACAGCTTTGAATGGTGAGAGTAGTATAATTCTCTCTCGTGTTGGTCTTCCTCCACACATCACTAATCTCCAACTTGGATCGCTTATTGGACTTTATGCATTAACTACAGTGAGATCCTGCCATTTCTTAGCTAAACCCTGAGGGTTTGGCTTCATTTTTTATCTTTAGTAGTGGTTTAGAAAGGCTACCCATCAGAACTTTTGCTAAGCGGAGTCTTTTGTCCTTCATTTAACAAATTCTCCATCTTTAAACATGTTGCTTTTCTTTCTATCAGTGAAGCAAACTTGATGTATTATTTCTCTGACAGTGAGCTCACTTTTGGCTGGCCTGATTATTTCAGTATTTCAAGTATTTCAGGAGTTCATGCACTACCCCTTTAGAATCTGTCAACATGGGGTGACCGATAGCTTTGTAATTAGAGCCCACAGCGTATGGGCATTAACACGTCTCCAGCAAGTCTCCGGCTTACATCCCAACAGGTCAGAACATTAGGCACATTTTATGCCCATGCAGTTTCTGTCTTTCTTTCTACACCATCCTTGTCACTATAGGCATAATTTTATTTTTTTTTCTAAAACAGAAACCTTCAGTTTAACCATGACTTGTCTCTGAGAAAGCAACTTAACCACAATAAATAGTTTTACAGGTCATCCAGGCCTTTATGTTTTTAGACATGCCTGTAATTTAAACATCTGATCAGGTTAAAGTGGTAAACATCCTGCATGGGTTACTGAGCATATGTCCCACAGTTAAACAGTCGTGCTGGCGATGCTCAGAGTGTGAAATGATGCTTGTCACATCTCTTCCTTGCAGCACTTTTGTAGACGCCCGAGAAAACAGCAAAGCCCCTCAGTCAGCAGTCGTGATTCCCTGTTGAGGATGGATGGCAGCGGTACAATCACCTCCTGGCCAGTGACGCCATTTGGCCTGATTAATGTGCCCTGTCCTGCCACAACAAATGCACACATGCACACACACACACCTCTCTGACTGCAAAGGATGCAGTATTTTTGCTTCCCTGAACCAGAAAGGGAGCTCCCAGCTCCCCTTCTTCTCCCTGAAAATACACAAACACACAGTGACATGTAATCCCTGCGCCCGAGTGCGCGCACACAGGAGGGTGGTTCAATCGTGATGAAAGATACTATAAAGCTCGAGGGCTCCACACCAGCATTGCAAGACCTTCTCCCATCTCATTTTCAGTGTGTGCTACACGACTCACACAGGGAAGCCAGAGCCGTTACGCAACGTGCCCCCGGACCACTCCCACCCCCAGGAAATATTATTCAACACACTTGTCAGCAAAGAAAAAAAAAATCTGCTGAGCAAAAACGAACAAGGCACCTTTACCCCCGACACAGTTCATCCATCTCTGTCGCCCCGGCTTTATGAGCCTAAAACACCAAACGCAATCCAATAACTCAGCTTTCTGCACTATGTCAAGCATGGCATTACGGAGCATCAGTTCAGTGCATAAGCAAGGTGACTTTAAGGTCTCTGGCTCAGGCCACTCATTCATTTCTGTTCTCAGAGGCATTCCTGAACAATGTTCAGCCTTAATTCAGGTGAGAACCAATACCCAACTTGGGACTTCCCTGACCCACAATCCTTTGCAATATGAGAGGGTACATATTCAGTGTCCCCATTAATGTGCCTACTGGGATGTCTCAGTTACCAGAACAAAAGCAGTAAATGCATTCTTTGGATCTTCCTTTTGAACACATACAAAGACTGTAAAGATTTGGGAAGAAGGCTACTTCTCCTTCCTCCTAGCTCCTTTTCTTTACATGATGACATCCACCCTGTTACGGTAACACCCTTCCTTGTATCTCAGGTATTGTGAAATAATTTAATTTTACAACTTTCACAATGTTCTAAAGCAGTTCAAACAGTGTTTAGAGTTTTATACTGTAACTGTATTTCAAGCAGTCTGCAGTATCTGCCAAGCCAAATGTTACGGTCTGTGGAAACTGGAATATCCACAACCTGTCCAAGGTCTACTGACAGCAACCTGTTGGGACCAAAGCAATAACAAGAAGGATTATGGTGCAGCACTGTACACCTCTTTGGATGTAGCTTCCTGGTGGGAAAAATATAGCCCATCTGAGGCCACCAGATGGCGATAGTTGTGGTTGGAAAAAGACTTCCAGTCCTATAGAAGTCTTTGTTTACAGAGGTCAAGGCCTTTCTTGACCTCTAAACATTTTGCTGTAGAGTGCATGGACTTTGTCACTCATTTTGGGTCATACGAGTGACTCTATAACACCCTGGTATTTGGCTACAGTATAGATCACAAGCTACCCATTACAGTTAAATTGTTACCATGCTGTATAGTGGAATGTACCCAAACCTGTCAGACAGGTCAGACAGCATGATGACAGAGCAGACTGCTATTACAAATATTTAAAACTATTTTACACCAAGACAATAATTAGCATCTCCAGAGCAGGTTATGTTCCACAGTTTTAGAGAGCTGAAAGACTAAAGTCTCTTCCTGATGCCCATCTTATGAGGAAGTAATAAAGTTGTTTCTAACAGAGGTTTTTTAGCTGTTGGCTGGGCAATGAACATTCATAAAATCAGATAAACTACTGCAGATCCATGTCGTGATAGCATTTTACGTATCGCACCTTTAACAGGCAGCAGGGAGTGGGTGCTGTGGGAGTTGTGGGGTCAGAAACTGAAGCTCATTTCGAGTCTTTACTCGCCCCGAGTTCTTCAGAGGTGCAAATAAGATTAGACGATCTCAGAAAGAGCTGTTTGTGTGATTACAGGGTGTTAAAACAAGGGGGAACTAGAAGCTGTGTGGGACAGTTTGGAATGACTGACAACACTAATAAATGCATCTTTATACAATCCTGCTACCTAGCCAACATATCACGGTTTAACATCACAAGCAGTTTAAAACTGACAGATGAGTTTTATGGTGCAATATAAACGTGATCTAACAGCAGAACTACAGCAGCAGAGAGCGACGGCTGAAGCTCACTGCCTTCTGTCACGTGTTCAGCGGATGTATGACAAGCAGAAGTGGCTGACGGCAGATTGGTGAAGGCGTAGAATCAGAGCTGAGAGGCCTGCACTCCAGATAGGATCTCCTCACCACAGGCGACAATCTCACCACACAATAACTCTAAATAATGTTCTCAAACCTCATCCACAACATCCACCATCAAACTTGATTTTTTTTTAAATATTGGCAATAAAAATCCAATGCAGAGGTCACAGAGAACAGCAGTCTGTTCAACACTAATACCAGCATGTCAGACGTCTTCTTTTATTTTCCAAAGATGACTCCCTTGTGTAACGTTCCCATTTCCTAGTAATGAATTGTAAATGAGAAAGAATATCGGTCACAATCTCTGAGAAATAGCCCAAACCCTTTCCTCATGCTTCATGACAGAAGGGATGGTGGGCAGCAAGGCGATGCAAGCTTCATTTATAAAGGCTGCTAAGCACTTCTTTCCCACGGATGAGGAGGAATGAGCAGCGAATGCTATAAAAACTGAGGGGAAGTTTCTTTCCGTGCATACTTCCAGATACCACCAAGCACAGTCCCTATCTCTACCACACACACACACTGTATATGGAAGATGGAAATAGGCACATCTTCACTCGCCAGTTAGAAGTCTCGGCATGAAGGAGACCGTTTTTGCTGACCTGCATGATAAAACTAACATCATGTTGTATTAAATATGTGCTTTTTTCCCCCTCGTAGACTTCAGAAGAGGCCCCCTAGGGGTTGTTAAAAAAGAATCCAGGTGTGAACACAGCAATCCCACTCGGTGTGGACCAAAACAATCGCACAGAAACCCTCGGAGAAGATGATCTCTGTGTTTGGTCTGAATGAGATCCAGAGGGGTTCGTTTCTGGCATGAACATGATCCGAATTCAATCCAATCCAGCTACCAGACTGTACATACGTGGTTACTTCCTGTAGCCACATATGCGCAGTCAAAAATATTATCATCTGATGCTGATAATATTTGTTTCTCTTTTTTTGTTGTTATTTATTCCATCTTTCTTCTGCAAGAAATTGATAATTAATTTTTAAAAATACAGGCAGATATATTTTGCATCTCTGGTCTTCATTTTCTCCATAAAATAGCAAAAGACATCCTTCACGGTTTACTGCACATGCCCCTCTTTTCAGTCCGCATTTACATGAAACTATTACATGTCACTAACTTCTGTCTGATCTCTTTTCTGCTGTTAGCCGTCCATGGGTTCTCTCCATGATTCTCTTTTCTCTTTCCTCCTCCAACCAGCTGCAGCAGATGTTTGCTCCTCCTTGAGCCGGGTCCTGCCAAAGGCCTTTGCCTATAAAAAAGGAGTTCTTCCTCCCTGCTTTTGCCAAGTGCATGCTCATAAGGGAATTGCCATATTGTTGGGGCTCTTCATCTAATATTGTAGGGTCTTTGCAATATAGCAAAATATAGCTTTTCTTCTTGGCAAAGAAAAGCAAAGTATCTGAACTTAAAAAGCAACAATCAGTAAAATGATAGTAAAAGCTTCTCTATTCTGATAAACCTGACAGTACAGTAAAGGTGAGCTACTCTCCCATATTAGTTAATACAGTAAAAAGTAAAAATAAAAATAAATTCTTGAAATCGGATCTTGGAAAATGACAATAGCCTATATTTTTCCTACAAAAGCAGGCTAACTGGTGGATGACACATCTGCCGAATATAAATGTGTCTCTACATCCTTAAAAAACGATGTTCCCTGTTTTGGTTTAAATCCACCTTCTTCAGTAAGAAAGCATCACTCAAAGTGTCACAGCTCTCAGCGAGGTTTGGCTTACGGGTATTCTCCTACCACAATCTGTCACGAGTTCATTAACATATGAAAAGTTCTAAAGTCACGAAGGAAGCAGGAGCTCGCACCGCCAGCTCCTCATCATCGGTGACCCGGGCGCACTGACAGCTCAGAGGAAGCAGCGCTGAACAAACACACACGTTTCCTGGAAGGCTGGGAGCTCCGTGGAAGACTAGAAGCTGACTGTGGAGCCATTTTAAGGCAAACAGGGAAACCCCACATCAGTCACAGAGGTTCGTCTGCAAGTGCAGCCGAACACATCCAAACGAGAGCGGCTGAGGCGTCCAGCAGCCCTATAGGCTTTGACCCCAGAGCCATTCAAGCGACCACAAACCCCGCTGCAAAATAACGTTTACGACCCGTAAATCACGCAGTCCGGAACATGTAAAGTGACATCTGATAAGCTGACAACGTAAATAAAAGCTGTACGTACATGAAACATCCGGCGCTGGACGGAGAACGAGCTGCTCACTGCTGCTCGTACGCGTCGCTCATCTCTCGCTGCTGCGTCTTCTTCTTTTTCTGTAGTGGCGTTTTCGAAACGACTTTTAGTTTCATTACCGCCACCTTCTGGATCAGAGAGTAGCTCGAAACAGCTAAACCCTCAGCCTCTTCTTCAAAAAACAAGCAGATAAAATAAACTGTGCGCATACGTGTTGTGGTTTTTTTTTTTTGATCTCCCCAGTGATCGTCTGCCAAAAAAAATGATTGCCAGTATTTAAAGTGTTGTAAACGGCTTGTTGGCGTATTATCTGTCAGACAAATGTAAAACCTACCTCTCATGAATGATGTAAAGTCATTTTGAGCCACAAACAACATCCCTGTTACAAAGAAGAAGCTGCATTCAGTTTTGGGTAAAGTGGCTTTTTTATATTCTTTATTTATTCAGCTAAAAAGTCTCAGTGACATTAAAAATGTCTTTCCTGGCAGAGATGTGGCCAAAAAGGCAGCAGAATTTGTGAGAAATATGGCATCACTGTTTTGTAAAGGTATAATAAGTGTCCAGCAAAGACTGGATGGATTCTGATGGAGGTACAATAAAGCAGAGTGATATACTTGCAAAACAGGTCCCCACTATCTCCACGGACACACTGACCGTGCAGAAGAGCAGGCGTGACAGCAGGTTTACGGTGTTTTAGTTATAGTGCTAAAAACCAGGAGACGGGACTAAAATGTTCTCATCCACCTCAACCACATGTAGTGCTGCATGAATAAAACATTCACCGTCGGCTCAATCAGTGGTCAATACAAGCGTGTTATACGGCATGCTAAAGCCAGCTCAGAACCTACTCTGGCATCCAAAAACTACCGCTAGGGTTTAAAGTGGCGCAGTTTTCGTTTTGCTTTTAAAAGCTGCAAAAATGTGCTGACGGGAGTGTAAATGTCTGCAGGTGCGCTGCAAACAACGTGTTCATTCACATAAAAACACGCGGGCAGAACTGGCTGGCAGCACAAGTTAATTTAAAAATGAGCGGGACCAGTGAGGGAATGTGGTCGTTTAAGAACACATTGTTCGTGCAGGTTTTCCGTGTGTTTGTCTCACAGAACAGGATGTTAACTTAGATAAATGAAGGAGAAGCCAAGGTTTAAGATAAGGGCGGACTGTGTGAGGTCCTTTCCATAAACCCGAAATCTTTGCGTTTCATTTTTGGCCCGTGCGACAGAACAACACGTCACATCAGATGGTAATGAATTTACTTTGTCACGTGCATAAATATGCTCATCTATCTTGTTTTTGTGTTGCAGACTGTGGGAGGCTGCAGGCACTTATTAATGTCAGTGGTATATATTTAATGATTCAAACATGGATATAACACACTATCAGAGTTCTGTGCAGAGCTGCATTTTGACTGAAAAATCCATATGAGATGCAATGGCACCTAGAGAGTAGTTAAAAAGTGCTTTAGGAGGACAAGCCTGGAGAGTGTTGTTCACTTGGTTGTCTGTTGTGAAGCGGTTTCTCTTCACCATGAAAATCATTCTGCGATCATCCACCACTGTTGTCTTCCGTGGATGTCCAGGTCTTTTTGCTTTGCTGAGTTCACCAATGCTTTCTTTCTTCATCTTTAAAATTAAAATAAAATCTTTCACTTTTCGGCGAATACCCAAACCCACTTAAAAAAAAAAGTTTCTGGCACAACACCGGCTTCCAAACCGGCAGGATATCTTTCAAAAAGGAGAAAAATAATAAAAGCAAAATAAAAAAAACAACCTGAAATCAATAATCTTGGAATGCTGTAGCATTCAAATAATACAGTGATGCCAGAATGTCACCCAGCTGTCTTCTTTACTATATGTGATCAGTCATTTGGAAATGAACTGTCAGTGTAAATACCTGAGTTTGGCCACTTGGGGGCAGCAGAACAAGACAAAAACAACAGATATGAAGGTTGTAATGAAGCTGCTGTTTGGACACGGTTGAAAAGTGGACACATGCCCAGGCCTCTGTGACCAGAGGCGTTCTTGGGCTTAGGAGGTTTTAATACATTAAGCACTATTCTTTTTAAATTACTGGAATTAAATTATTTTGAAAATGATTACAAAATTATTTTAATCTTTTGTAACTGCCTGATTAAATTATATATCATAGTGGCATAGCCTCTAAATCCAATGCAAACTGTGTGTCTGGCAGCCATCACGTAGAAAGCATTGACAGACTGGGAGAAAGCTGCACTTTGTGCATCAGCACAGTGTAAACTGTCAGAAGCTGTGTCAGTACTACAGTCCTACCTGCTGTGGAGTTCCTGGATGTTAATGCTGGCCCACATTCACAGCAGGTCTGCAGCTTCATATCTAGTGATATTGGTAGATCCACAGTGTTAGCACTACCAGATCAGATGGACACTGTCTGACACTTCCTGATGAGGAAAAAGGTCCCTGATTGTGGATTAGATTTAACATTTTCAAGTGTTCAGAATGTGTTCAGAATGTAACAGAGCAGCCTGTCTCCTTAGGGTCATTTGCATTGAATGCACTGCTTTGGTGTGGATTTCCAGTGTGAGGAAGAACAAAACCCTACAAGTCTTCACCGGGAAGCTTTATCAAAAAGAAAAGTTTTAAGCCTAATCCTGAAAGTGGAGAGAACCTCTGCCTCCTGAATCCAAACTGAGAGTTGAATCCAAAGCAGTCAGCAAAGTGCTGTATTGAGGTGATACGGCACTATGAGGTCTTTCAGATAAGATGGGGCCTGATTAATCAAAACCTTGTATGTGAGCAGAATGATTCTTAAATTTGATCATAGCTCAAGTCAAAATACACCATTTCATAATGTTAAATGCATTAAAAGGCAATCTTAACCTTTTAACATGTGTTAAATATGTAGCAAGCTTCACTGACATTACCTGGATTACCACTGTTAGGGGTCCACGATCGTGACAGCACCATCGGGCTCCACCATGTCCATCTCAGACACTGAGAAACTCCTAAAGGGGAAACTGTTTACCCCCTAATGGATAAACAGTGTATTACAATATGAAGCTATCATTGTAGGGTCTTTACCTTATAATGTTAAGCACCTTGAGACTGTTGTTGTGATTTGGTGCTATACCTGAAGTGAACTGAATTCAACTGTTCCTGATCAATCATCAGTTGGAACCACCAACACGACTGGTCTCTTTGGTAGTCATTTTTAATGTGTATACGACCTTCCTGGATTACACTAAAAGGAAAGCAGCTGTTGATACTTTATCTGAGATTACCGAAGTTGAAGTGCCTCTCTAAGCAGAAGTGATGTGCTGTAGGTAAAAATAAGAACATTACTGTTATTTCAACGATTTAATTAACTTTCAATTATTTCATAATTCCTTTATGTGTCACAGTACTGGGTCTGTGACCCAGCGTTTTGTGTTTGTTGGTTAATTTATATTCTCTGATTATTGTTATTCATGGTTTTGGTTCTCTTTATTGTTTTCTGCTTGTGTTATATTCTTAGTTCCTAGGATTTAGGTTTCTGTTACTTTGCCTTCCCCGTGTTCCATGTCTAGTCACTCTTGTCTCCATGTTCCCTGTCTCCCCAGTCAGTCATGTCTCTATGTCTTAGTGTCAAGTCTGCGTCTTTGTGAATGTCTCATGTTTCCTGTTTTATTTTGATAGTCCTTGTCCTGTGTGCAGTGTATGTAGTTTTGGTTGCCCTTGTCTCATTATGTCTCATTAGTCCCAGCTGTGTTTCCCTCCTGTTTCCCATTCCCTCGTTACTCCCTTGTGTATTTAAGCCCTTTGCTGTTTGTTGTAACACTCCATGTGCTGTGTGTTACTCTTGTAATTCCCTGACTCCAAGTAACTCCCAGCTTTGTATTTACAAGTGTTCTAGTTTATTTATTCCGAGTTCCTGGTATCCAATTTAGGTTTTGTTTTTCCCTCGTTTGTAATGTCCAAGTTTTTGCTACAGTGCAATAAAAGCTGCCTCTTTGAGTTCATCCTTCTGTGTCCATGATTCCTGCATTTTGGTCCTCATCCTGCCCGGACAGCACCAAACCCTGACACTATGAAGCTCTATCTTGGAGAAACACACATTTGAGTTATCGTTCATATCTGTTGGTGGAGGAGATATTGTGTTATCCCGGAGAGGCTGACTTTTCAAGCCCTTTTTTAGGCACAAGCCTTTGCAAAAGTTTTTATTTTTCACTAGTCGTGTGTTTCCATATAAAAGGCATCCGAAATTAATTCACTCGGGACCTCACGGACAATCAAACTAGAAGTCAGAGAAATACAGTTTATTTAAAATGTAAAAAAAAAATAAAAAAATACACATATCCAAACTTCTCATGCTGGGTTTACATAAAGCCCTCAGCCAGTCAAAAATGTGGTATTTAGAAACTTCCAGTGTGGCATCCTGGCTTTTGCCAGAGACAGGATTTAAGAAGTAGACATAGAATTGAACCCTGGGCAGAAATCTATAGGAAAGGGTAGAACAGCAGAGACCAAATTAACAGCTAAAAGTGGAAACGTATCAACTAATCAGCGTATTGCACAGATGCATGCCGAGTGGCAGCAAACTTTTCTCCCTACTGATGGGTTATGGAATTAGTAAAATGGGGTTGCTACACAAATTTTTCAATGTGCAGATTTGCTCGTCTAACAACGAGTGTAAGTGAAAGTAAAAAGCAAATCAAAATCACAAGAAAGCAAAGAAAATGAAGGTCCTGAAGGAACCGAACCATCATCTGCTTTTTAACAAACTAACTGATTCTGACACCAACCCTCCAACTTCCTACAGATGTTTCATTCTAATGCAAAATGACACCTTATGAGAATCTGGTGGCATCTAACAAAACTGCATTACATTACATTACATTAGAAAAGCACAACTTCCCTCGGTGGTTTGCAGCCCCTGGCCCATTACCTCAAACTAAGGAGATAAATCTTAAAGATAAATAATGTATTTTCAACAACTTTTAACTTTAGTTCAGTGGTTCTCAAAGTGTGTGGCGCACCCCACTGGTGGGACAGGTGGGGCACAAGTTACCTGGCAGAAAAGTCATGCGGAACTAATGTTTCACATCGGAATCACTTTTTAGTTGGAACGAAGTAATTCACGGAAGTTACATTAATAATACGCGCATCTGCTGCTGCCCCAGGTTTGGATGGTCGTCAAAATGGAGAGTTATGTGACAGTTACAAAAAGAAAAACGTGCGTTGCATCTGAGACAAACGAGGCAAGTGCCGATAATAAGCCAAAAAGGAAATATGATGAAGGGTATCTTGCTCTTGGTTTCACGGTGAATGTGGTAGGAGACGAGGAGAGACCAGTGTGTATTTTATGTTTGAAAACTCTGGCAGCTGACAGTATGAGGCCCAACAAAGTAAGAAGACACTTACAACCCAGAACCTTGAATTCTTTCAAAGAAAACTTGGAGAATACCATCAGCATAAAAAACGCTTTGTAAAATCTGCATCAGTAAACAGCAAAGCATTAATGGCATCATACAAAGTCGCATACAGAATTGCTCAAACCACATAGATAGCTGAGGAGCTCATACTCTCCGCAGCTTTAGATATGGTGTCAACTACTTTCGATGAGACAAGTAATGCAAAATTAAAGGCCGTACCTCTCTCCGATGACACAGTTGCAAGGCGAATATGTGATATTTCAAGTGACATTGAAGAACAACTAATTGATGTGCTGAAGGACAAACTTTTCGCCTTACAAGTAGATGAGGCTACAGACAGCAATAAAGACTGTTTGTTATTGCTTATGTCCTCTTTGTCATGTCAGAGTCTCTGTGTGAGGATTTGCTGTTCAGCAAGTATGTCCCAAGTAGAACGACACCTGATGAACTCTTTAAGCTTCTTGACTGTTATCTCACAGAACATGACCTTAAATGGTAAAACTGTGTAAGCATTTGCATGGATGGTGCACAAACAATGGCAGAGAAAAAGAAGGGGTTGCAGGCACTTATCAAAAGAGTCTCACCAAATGCGCAATGGACGCACTGCCTCATACACAGAGAAGCGCTCGCAGCGAGGCAGATTAACCCCGAACTCAGCACAGTTTTAACCGACGTTGTTGCCGTGGTGAATTTATTAAAACAAGACCCCTTAAAGCGCGGCTGTTTACTGCACTTTGTGAGGAGATGGGAGCTGTTTTCTTTCACAGCGAGGCAAGGTGGCTTTTGCGAGGTAAAGCGCTGACACGAGTCTTTGAGCACAGAGAAGAAATTCGGATGTTTTTACAGGAGTAAGGCATGCATGAAGTTGCAAGCAAGTTTAATGATGAAGACGTTTTGATGAAGCTGGCCTATCTAAGTGGCATATTTGGAAAGCTTAATGATTTAAATCTTCAGCTTCAAGGCAGAGACAAACATCTTCCTCAACTGGCAGACAAAATCAGTGCATTCATTCGAAAACTTTACTGAAGAATTCATTGTGAATGAGTTTATTATCTAAATAAAGTTGCAGCTAGGCTTTTCTGTCATTGCTTTGTTTATGTGCGGCGTTAAAATATTTCTTCCTGCCATGTGGGGAATGATGTAAAAAGTTTGAGAACCACTGCTTTAGTTTATAGCCCAGCTAACATCACTCTAGCAAGAATCTCTTTTGAGTCTCTTTAAGGATTCTGAGTCTGACCACTGAAAACTATGTCCGGGGTCCACTCATCAAGGCGCCGTGGAGTTGAAGCTGGGGAGGGTCGGTGCCCACTCAGGGTACGTATCCAGAGAGAACAAAGGAACTCCCCACGTGGCCACGGCCAGCAGGACGGAGAGGACACCAATCACATTGACGCCAAGCCCCGCTTTCACCTGCAGCAGACACGATGAGACTCGAGGCTTGTAGTCAAAGATGAATGTTATACAGATGTTTTTGTTAATTATGTGTCTGCTTCTCTTGTCTTATCACAGAACTCACCATATCCATGATTGTGATGTGTCCATAGGCATACACCACAGCATTGGGCGGGTTGGACACTGGCAGGAGGAAGGAGAAGGATGTGCACAGCGTGGCGGGGATCAGGATGTACAAAGGATTGACATGTATGGCCTCAGCCTGAAGCGAGAACAATCTCTCATAAATATTTCACTCATTAGTGAAATAACAATCTCTAGTTTTCCATACATAGTAGAGTCATCGATGATTGTTTACCAGCTGGAAAAAAACTACTTGTGTTGTGGTGGGTCGGACAAAAGACCGTATGTAAAAGATGGAAGCAGCCAACCTGACATCACCCTTTTATTTGGGACTTAAATTCAGTGTTGGCTATGTTGGCTTTTTGGAACCAGAGGTTGGCATTTACAGACGAGAGTGAGTGGGGAGCTCATTGTGTCAAACCTGGTTAGCAAAGTATGTCCACAGACTCACATATCAAGTAATTAACACTTAAGGCCTTTACACACTTAGAAATTTGTAAGAAACTACACGAAATTCAGAATTTTACAGATTCAAAGTTGCCGTGTAATCCATATACACAACGTTGCATTAATGTGAAAAGTTTGTCCTTGAAAAAATGGATTGTGAAAAAAACTGAGGTTGGTATCAAGTGATGATGAGCTGGTTCAGTGGATGTTCATATTCAAGACAGGCAAAGTTTCATTCAACAGGTCTGTAGGATGGCAACGACGCTGCTTATCCCTCACATGTTTTGTTTGTTAGGTGCAGCAAATCAGAAGAAATTAGGCTTATAGGGAGGGACCATGAACTGGGGGACTCCTCCACAGCCAAGTGTAAGATAAATAAGGATTATTTTTAACTGTGAATCATGCAAAGCTACTCTAGCAGACTCCAAGAATCAAATTTTCAGCAGATCTGTACAGTATAAAACACTGAACTAACCAGAGGAGAGAGAATGGGGAGGAAGATGGTGATGGTGGCAGCGTTGCTGGTCACCTCTGTTAGCGTGGTGACAATGAGGCAGGCAATTGTGACTGTGGCCAAGACTGGGAGGTCGCCCAGAGGTGTCATCAGCCTGGCCACCCACAAAGACAGACCTGACTCCTGGAGACACAAACAAACACATGCGTTAATTATACAGCAGATTTTATACCAGCTTTAATAAATCTAACACTTCTTTTTAGAAGAATGAAGTGTCAGGTCAGTTCTTTCAAGTTTTCAAGAGACAAATGTATTCATATTCATATTGTTGGTGGAGACACTGTGAAAGATGGACGTAGGTACCATTACATCAATCACTGGTATCTGAAAGCCCATTTTGAAGATTTAAAATGACGTTTGTGGACATATGACCAGATGTGATGAGGACGGGCTGGTCTGAATGTAAAACCATCTGCTCATTAGTGAATGATTTCAATTTTAGACAAATCACAGCCAATAAATCCCAAAAGGTTGATTCTTTTCATCTGGACCTAGTGTTTTCAGCGGTAAAAACATTCCATCACTCAGGGAGGAACACTGGTTTGGAAGGGGGGCATTTAGGTGAAAACGGAAAGACCATCTCTGAATCGATGAGGGGGCCTAAGGGTACATCTGTCACCATCTTACAATGCTGTGATTGCAGACATTCCCCAACTCTTTGTGAATGATACTCATGGCCATTGATCAATGGTCTTTGATCAGTGGTTGTTGATCAATGGTCATGACAATTTGCATATTAATGATCAAGAAACTGACCTCACAGCCCATTGTTTATTTAGTGGGCTGGTTTCAGTTATTGTGCAAATGTACTGTTTAAAAGGTTGGGGAAACCTGCAGTCAGCTTGGATGAGTGATGAAGTAGTTAAAATTTCTGCCATTCCCAATGATCTACACCAG
>VUQG01030552.1:49587-70929 GCA_015106755.1 Etia nguti | reverse complement strand
GCTTATGGTTAGGTTTAGGGGAAGGGTCAGGAATAGGCATTCATTTTTTAGGGTTAGGGTAAGTGGCTAGGGAAAGCATTATGTCAATGAGATGTCCCCACAAGGATATAAATATACACGTGTGTGTGTGTGTGTGTGTGTGAGAATGAGATTCTGCAGATAAGAAAAATACATCAATTTTTTCTACTTATTCAAGTCATGGTCATGTGGGGGAAGCTGTTAGGGGAAGAGGTGGGGTACACCCGGGACGAGTCACTAATCAGTCTCAGGACTAACACAGAGACAGACAAACATTCACACTCTCAGCCTATTCAGGATCACCAGTGAACCAAACCTCTGCAGGTTTTTGGACTGAGCATGTGCGTATGCTGCCTGTGTATGTGTTACCAGTATTATACTGTAGTTTGCGTGCCACACCGACAGAATCAGGAAGTAACGAAACTTTTTTGCATTTCATAGAACGACAACCACAAGAAGCTCTTGGCCCTCCTTTTCCTGCTAAACTTTAGTCGCTCGGTTTAGAGGCAAGTTATGGCTGAATTTCTGTCAACAAAGGTAAGCAGCATGTATTTGTCATGTAATGTAGTCCATGTAATTTTACCAGTGATATATTTTGACTTGATATGCATTAAGAAACATCGGCTTTATTGTAGCTTATACACACGCCTCTGTACATGCAAACTGTTTACAGAGCCTTTACAGAGGCGTAAACGGCTTGGTCCTTTAGGCACAGAAAATTACGCAACAAAAGTTTCATAGTTGTTATAAATACTGCAGTAATCTATTCCATATGTGGCACATATTTTAACAGAGGTCTTTTAAGGCACCATTATAGCAGAAGAAGCTTTTTCCCAGAGTGTGTACAGAATCTTTACCAGTGTGTACTTGTGAGGTTTTGAGTTTCTTTATTAATGCCTAATCGGGCAGAGCATGTGATCCTTGATATTACGCTAACTCAGTAACACACTTTCGATTCCGTTTGAATAGTTTTTATTTTACACGAGAGACCAAACCGTTCAAAGTTCGGAAATAAGTACAACCACTACAAAAGCTCGGTATGCATGATGCACGCAAACCCACATCCGGACAAACAAGTCTGAGGTCACATCTCACACGAACTACATTAAAGTCTGTGGGATTAAACGTTTTTCTTGAGCATGACACACAGTATGTCTGCACTATTTCAGGCCGTGGACAAACTAAACTCACAGCTCAACAGACTGTGTATGTGGCTTTCAAGTGACCCTGAGTACATCCTGGAGCACTGCGGGGACATCCTGTCCATGAATGAATATAAAAAGGTGATAAAACAAAGCAGTGGTTCAGAGAAGATAAGAGGACTCTTGGAAATAATCATTCAAAAGGGAGAAGATACCTGTCAGAACTTTATTGACACTCTGAGGAAGCACCAAAGACACTTCCCACAACTGAAGCAGTTTTTCGTCACTGAAGCTGAAGGTGTGTGAGAGTCCTGCGTGGTCTGGGGTCAAAATGAGCCTCAGCTTGTCAGATTACCACCAAAGGAAAGCTGAGATTATATTATTCATATTATATATCTATTTTTTTATAGTTCCAGGTTCATCCACTCCAAGTATGTTTGCTGATGGTAGCAGTGTTGTGTCCTGCAGAGAAATTACAAACACAAGTGCAAAAAACATTTCCTTTAACATCCAAACAGTAAGCCAGCCGGCAGACGGCAGTTTTTCTGGTAAGAGGTGTTTTTTTGTTTTCTGTGTGGAATCGTATAAGGGAAACCATAAAATACACTCATTGGACACAACTGCTTGTTAACACAAACATCTAATCAGCCAATCACATGCCAGTCTCTCAGGCATTAAGGCATGTAGCCATATTAATGACAAGCTGCTGAAGCTCAAATCCTCTTTATTCCCCATTCTGATGCTTAGTTTAAGTGAATCTGAAGTTAATTAACTACTACCAAATATCTATATGGAGAGAATTTTAGAAAAAATATGAAGCGTTTACTCACAGTGCAGATTAAAAGTAGCACATCTGGTTCAGACAGATCAGCATCATGAGAGGAAAATCTCTGTGCAGTAGTTTAGTATTAAGAGCACTGACTGAATGCATGTGTACTTCAAGACTTTGATCAATAAAGCAGGAAAAGCTATACAGCACCCTATTAATAAAATCTGGCCTTTTTGAAGCATGCAAATAATGGCGCCCAACCAGAGTTATCAATTTGGTGGTATTTAAGGTTTGAGTGTAAGTAAACATAAAAACAGAATTTAAAGTTAGTCTACATGCTGAAAAGCTGGTGTTGTTTTATACTAAACTGTTTGCAGCCAACAGAAGAAAAAAAAGGAAAATCAAATAATTAAATTGTCTCAAAAAATTCTTACTGATCTTCAGGGAAATGCAAGGACATTAGATGCTACTGGAACCTTTAGACACATACAGGTTCAAGGGACCTTCCACCAATCATCACTGGCCAATCTGTTCTCTGGAACTGATTGGTCAGTGATGATTGATAGTGTGGTGATTCCATACTCGCTGATCTCTAACCTGGAACATCACCTGCTCTGGAGCACATTAGCCTTGCTACAGGAGTGTTGGATATTGTGGAAGAGGAGATTTGCATCATGGATGTGCAGGCGACAAATCTGCAGCAATTGTGTGATGCTGTCATGTGATGTGATGCTGTTCTGTCCACTGGTTTGTGAGGACACTGTATGGACCAAAATCTCTCAGGAATGTTTGCAGCACCTTGTTGACTCTATGTCACAAAGGACTGATGCAGCTCTGAAGGTGAAAGAGTCCAAAACTGGCAAGGTATACCTAATAAAGTGGGCTGTGAGTGTATTTTGCTGCATTTCAGTTGAGTCAGTAGCTATTTTCAAACATATTTCAAGTTTGTTTTTGGTTTGAGTCTTTTACACACATTTTGTTGCAATATGCTGGAAATTCATTTTTTCTTCTTCTTTTTTCTGCTTCTTACAGGAAATATTAAACCCCAAGCAGATCTCGCTGCAGGTGGTGGCAGTGTTGTATGTGCTGATAAAATATCAGGTGTCCATGTTGATGGGGGTATAAATTTCTCAGTGTGTGTGAATACATCACAAGAAAACACAGGTAATATATTTCACTGTGTAATTATTGTTGTTGCTTTTTGTTAGTCTGTAATTCATAAATCAAATGATGGAAGATTGAAAAAAAAAGACTTGTGGAAAGTTAGTAATTCCTAATGCTTTTTCTCAGGTATGGTAGAGGACACACAGCCACCTCCTCAGGTACAGTAAGAGAATAGTGTTAATGGCAAGAACACAAAGGTGTTCACTGACACAGGCTTGTTTTGATGGTTTTGGGATCATTTTTTTGACACTCTTCAGTTTTAAGTCAGTTGAAGTTAAAGTTATGCTGAATAGAAACAGGAAAAAAACAATTGATATCCTTCAGTTTTAGTAAAATATTGCACCTCGTTGGTCTTACCTCAAATGAACAATTGTAATATTTTCTTAGTCTGCCAAGGATCTAGCGCACAATCAGTTGTGAAGTCAAAGTGTATTGGATTGTTTTGGATTGGGGTTTTTTTGTGTTTTTTTTAGAATTTGCTACCTTACACAGCTCTTTCTCCTAAATGTGCCACATCACTGGCATTGTTATAGGGCCATTTTTTTCTTCCTGAGAAGGACAAAACCGATTTGTCCTCCTCAATGTATCATTGTAAACAGTAATCATGCTGGTGCCTCACAAAAAAATGGAATGTTCATTTTTGTCATTTCATTCAAAAAGGTAAATTCTACAGATATAACATGTAAAGTGAAATATTTCAAGCTTTTTTGTGATAATTTTGGGTCATAGCTCATTAAAAATCACAAAGTACAGTATCTCAAATTACTAGAATATTATCTAAAATCCGTCAAACAAGGATTTGTTACAATAGAGTACATTTATCCACTCGGTACATGGTTGGAGTTGCTTCAGAATAAGTGACTGGCTCAGTGCAGCGTGACATTTAGCTCAGCTGAGGTGTTACTGAAGCCTGATAGTGACCTTCAGCTGTTCTCTATTGTTTTGGGTGTTTCTCAACTTCCGTTCGGTGTTACCCCAAAGATGAGGTGCAAGTGTGGTGAGTTGGCTGGCCAATCAAGCACAATAATATCATGGGTGGCAAGTCATTTAATAGGAGTTGTAGCACTGTGGTCAGGTGCCAAGTCCTGCTGAAAAAGGAAATTGGCATTTCCATAAAGCTTATCAGCAGATGGAAGCATGCTCTAAAATCTCCTGGAAGAGGACTGTTTTGACTTTTGAGTTAATACAACACTGTGGTGGAACATCTTCTGTATTCAGCAAGTGAATATATAGAGCTTAAAAAATGTTATAAATAAGATTTTCGTAATGAAATGTTGAAAACAATTAATCACACAGGTGAACTTGTTTTGTGAGTTAAGCCTCCTCACATGGACTTTTCAGTCTTTCAGTATTTTGCTGGAAAAATATTTTCCTTGAAATGTAATTAATAATGTAGTTTGGCATGGATAAGAGAGGAATACATACTGGATAGAGCTAAGAAAGAAAAAAAATAAGGCACCAATGAAAAAAGAGAAAAATCAATAATTTATATAAATGCCTAGAAAAAAAACATGAATTTACTTCAGACTAATAACCAATATGCTGTCATCTTTTTCAGGGTCCTGCTGTGAGAAAGATCAAGGAGCACAAGGTGGAACTCATTAACTGCCTGATGGGGGATCGCTTCATTCTGCAGCATGTGGATGCCAAAGGAATCATCTCTCCCAGACAATATGAAAAGCTGAAGCACACCTCTAACCCAGAACAAACTGTCACTGACCTGATAGATCTTCTGATTAGTAAAGGTGAAGAGACCTGTGCTCAGTTTCTTCAGAATCTTAAAGATCCTGAAGTTGAAGCAACGTATCCACAACTCAAATACATTATAAAGTAGCTGAGATCACATCATATGTCATTTTTTAGCTAGGATGAAATTAAATAATGGTAAAGGGAATTTGCAAATCGGTTTTTAAAACATTGCTCAAAAAATGTAACTTTGAAAACACATCAGATGTCACATCAATGGGAAATATGGACCCCAAACCACCCCACATGCTTGTCTCAATGGCTGAAACACTGGGGCATGCTCCTAATGAGTTGATGGATTGTGTCCTGGGGGATCTCTTCCCAGATCTGGAAAAGCAACACTGAGCTCCTGGACAATCTGAGGTGCAACCTGGTGCTATCAGATGGACTGAAACATAAAGTCCCAGAGGTGTTTTGTTGGATTTAGCTCAAATAAGCATGGAGGCCAGTCAACGGTATCAATTTCTTCATTCTCCAGGAACTGCCTGCATGCTCTCGCCATATGAGGCTGGGCATTGTCCTGCACGAGGAGGAACCCAGGAGCCACTGCACCAGCACAGAGTGCACAATGACTCCAAGGATTACAGCTGTTGTCTAAGCTGTGGTTTGGGAAGGTCTGTGTGTCCCTCCATGGTTATGGCTCCCCAGACCATCACTGGGCACTGAAGTGAAGTCTATCCTCAGATTTTCATACTAAATCTTAAGGAATTAAAAATTAAGCATGTGAAGTGATTGTGTGTTGGTAGTCTGTAGATGATACACTGAGATTTGTTGTATACGTGTTATAGCTATATATGGGCACCAGGTGACAGCGTGAAATATGTTTATATTCTTAGCAGAGTTTTAACTACCGCCAAGGAGAACACAGATGAAGTTTCACAAAAGTTGAGTGTTTAATAAAAAAAAATGAAAACGCTGCTTCTCACACTGCTTTTTACACTTTTTAAAAAAAATAATAATAAAAGTATGTTGCTGTAGTTTCCTTACATGGTATTTCAAACCATTTAAAAGTATCCTACTAATATCCAAGTAGTTGAGGTTTTCCATTAATAATTGCTGAGCTCTAATTTAATAGCAGAATGCATGGGGGCAATGCCCATAACTGAATCAGCTTTTCATCACTGAAGCTCAAGGTGTGTGCATGTTCTGGACTTAAAATGAGCCTCAACTTTTCAGATTACAACCAAAGGAAAGCAACAAAAAAAAAGCCAAGATTATATACTACTGTGAGAGAGAACATTATATGTGGGTTTAGGAACTTGATGTGCTGTTTGTATTCCTGTCAAGTGGACCCTGAAGCTCCTGCCTATAATGATCCTCTGACATGCCAACAGCTACCGGCTGCCCACCGAGGACAGAGGATCAGCACTACCAGCCCTCTCGACTAATTACTTCCAACAAAATCTGCTTCTTCAGTTGCTTTCTGTTACAGGAGTGTCAAACAACTTGGCTCCTGAGCCACACACAGCCAGTTTTATTTGTTATTTATAAAATATATTTTTTTATTCAAGGATTGATCCAATGTAAAAAACAAAACAAAAAACAGCAACACTTATTTCTTTGTAAATGAGACGTATTTTATGTTTTTATGATTCAAACCATTGTTCTATATTTAAAGCATAACATTACGACCACCTGCCTAATACTGTGTTGGTCCCCGTTTTGCTACCAAAACACCGCTGACACGATTCGTGAAGCTGAACTTAATAAATTGTGCGTAAATGATCAGTATTTATTCAGGTTTGGATGCACGCATTTGTAAAATAGTTTTACCTGTCGACAAACTGCTTTGTATTTGCGTGCAGATTGAAGCGTGTGCTTGTGAGTCGTCAAAAGTTACGCACAAATCACTGCACACATTTGTAAGTCTTAGTTCATGCTTGTAGATTAGTCTGTACACATGTGTAACCCTTCTGAGGACCCAGTCACCCAGCCATCACAGCCTGGGCCATGTTACACTCACATAAATCCTTACACTTGCACATTTGTCACCATAACAGGTGCCATGATGAAGGGATAATCAGTGTTATTCGCTTCACCTGTCATTGATGATAATGTTATGCCTGATCAGTGTAATTTTAGCTTTTCATGCGTAAGTACCAGTCCAATTTTGATGAAGTTGCTACATTTTTTTTTCTTTTTAAATATTGATTTTACTGCAGAGTTTGCAAACTGATCTAAAGACTGCAGTGGATCGTTGGCAGGTCAGTTGTGGCCCTTGACTGCACATTTGACACCCTCGTGTTAGCGCATAGGATGTAGTTTTTAAGCCTCGTCTGTAAAAAGCTGATGGGGTATTGTTGTCACCCTGCCAGGTGAGCGGGGAAAGTAGACACTCAAGTTGGTGAATGCAATAACTCCAATAACTAAGTAACTTTCAAATTGATACCATAAAAGTATCTACTAAAAATCTCAGATGAATTTGAGTCTCAGTGACCTCGGCCTCAAGTTAGGGGTCAGAGGTCAAGTTTTAATGTGAATTCAATAACTCAAGACAGAAGCCACCTAGGATTTGGAAACTGATAACATAAGTGTATCTACTAAGAGGCTGAAGTGATGCTACTGGCCACTGCCAGCGTTTATATTTGTGTTACGTTTTTAATTACGTTTCTCTTGTAGGATTAACTGTATACCAAAGAACGCTTGTAAGGAGAAGTTTCCATTTTTGCATCTCTCCTGTGTTTTTGTGCCGTCAGGAAGTTTAGTTGCTGCTGTGTAAATTCTCCTTTTGCTTGGTTTACCTTTTTCTGATATTTATTACTACTCAAAGTGTTTTTTTAACTTCTTTCCTCACTGATGTCCATTCACGCCTTTTTCAAAATGGCAGTGAGAGATTTCAAACTCACTAAAAGATCTCCATGAAGCAGCATTTCCCGATGCTGCTGTGTGAAGACGTTGCCCACAAAGAGCATCAGGTAGAATACTGCTTTTCCAACTTGGTAGAATTACAGCCTGTAATCATGTGTGAAATATTTTTAAATGGAGATGCAAATGGAATTCTAAATAAAAGGTCTGATTTATACTTCAGCACACTATGGATGTTTTTTGTTTACAGTTTTGGAGGTTTTAGAATATAATACTGTAAAGGTTTCAGATCATATAGTACTGCACAAAATGTAGTTCTGCAAGAGATGTTCTGATCTTTGGATACAGTCTTACCAAATACCAAAGATACCTGACAGTTAATAGTTTTCACACTTAATAAACTGGATAAAAACTGGAAGCATAAGTATGAGTATTGGTTGGTTGAAACCAACCAGAGTTTCCATTATTTTATTCTGGAAAATTACACTGAAAGGATAGTAGGGACGGGGTGAGATGAGGATTCTGATCTACTGTGGTGTCCACTAAAGGAGCGACTGAAAGAGGAAGAAGTGTAATGTTTATTCATTCTGACTGAATTTTAGACACTGTTTGAGAGGAATTCCCATAACTGAAGGAGCAAATTAAGCCCTGTAAAAGGTGACTTCAGTCAGTGTGTGTGTGTGTGTGTGTGTGTGTGTGTGTCTGTGAGTGAGTGAGTGAGATTAATCACAGTTGTAGCAAATGTTTTTCTTTTTTTGTTCTATTTTTTTTATTACCTGGAAGTAGTACTTAGTTTTATAGATTTCAGTTGAATTATCCCTCTGAACAGTAAGACTTAGCCAGACAGAGGAAAATAATTGATATCCCCAGTTCAGTGACTTTTTATAATTTAATATGAAGCCGACAGGAAAATACCATCCAGATGAATTGCTGAATTTAACATGCGCATTGGCGACCTCTTTGCTGAAAGTTTTACCGATATCCTGGTTTCTCATGGATGAATTTATCCACCAGGTGTCCCACCACAACCAGACTTGAAGGAAATTAAAGATTTAAAACTGCAGTTTCAGTTTCTTCAGGTTATTGATCAGGGACTGTGTTACACCCCCTCGTGTTACACCTACATGACGATGCTACAGGTGCCTACAAAGAGCAGCTGGTTGGTAAAATTAAGCTTGGAGACATTTGGAAATTTAGATTACAAATACATTTTTAAACTACTTGAAATGTGCATCAGTACATTTTATAAAACTTAAATTTCAAATTGTCTAAAGCAGCCTATGCTATGACGTAGAGCCACTAGAGGTCACAATTACACAGGTTTTGATTTAATTTTTTGTGGTTTACTTGCATATAGGCAGGGTGATTAAGTCTGCTTGGATCACACAGCATTGCATGCTTTGTTCTACATAGCACACATTGAGACAATGTTCCACATTTTTACTGGTTTAAGTTTACAACTTGTGAGTTTCACAAGAAGCGTGTGATTCAAATAGGCTTATGGAAAACATCCTTACTGAAACCCAGAGATGTTTACCAGAGATCAGCTGCTAAAATAAGAGTCATTCTAACAATTAATGCAACAGAAATAGTGGACAAGGAAGTAGGAGTGATACTAGTGATACTAGATTACAAACAAACTTTAGCTTCCACTTGAATTCAATTAAAAATAGATTATTTGTTCTTCTTATGATCAATGCTAAACCTTTAACCTGCATAGTTTGTTCATGTTTCACACTATACATCCCTTTTGCATTTAATTTGCTGTGATCCAATCACCCTGCTTACTTATCGTCTCATGAATTTAAATTTTAGTTTCTAAACAATTTCATCACCCAGACTCACAACGTTTTAGCAGAAAACGGCATCTAGTTTGATACGATTCTGGCTGTTTACCTTGCTGCTTCCATTAATAAATTATTAAATGTCAGAAAACTTGTATATATATGATTTCATTGAAAAATACGTTTATTTCAATTGCTTCCAGATCAGGGTGTGTGAAGTTTACCCCGTCCAAGCTTCCAGACCTCACAGTGTAAATTGTAATCACAGCAAATAGATGTGGACAGGATCTCATCCAACTGCCTCTGCTGAATATGAGTATTCAGCAGACTCACATTCAGTGACACTCCCCCTGCCTCTGCGTCCTGGAAAGAGGCCGTCGGTCGTTGGCTGTTGACCAAAGAGCTCTGGATATGTGGAGTAAGAGTACAGAAACAAGGTGGCTGGAGGATCCGTTTGGAATGGAAACAGTCTGACGCACTTAGGCGATCATAAAACGCCAACGGGATTATCGCCGGCCTATGGGGGACAGTGAATGACACACTCTTACACCTCATGTGAACTGTGTGCTTGCCTCACCACAGTATATTTCTCTGGCATTTTTATGGCTCTTAGCCTCTTTTGAGGCAAAAGAACCCAACTGTGAGTGATTTGTTGAAGGAACTATTATCACATGACAAAAAGCTTTTCTTTATTTACAGTGAACCACATTTGGCATGTTCTTTGCTGGCTGTCAGACAGTTGTTCAAAGGTCCTCCAGTGATTTAGCTTTGTGGTCATGTGCAATACTGTCTGATAAACATCTGTGGCTAAAAAATTAAGCCAAGTGAGCTGGTGCCAAAAACTGCATTTCCTCAAGGGGTCCCTTGGGAGTGGGTCTAAAAGTGAGTCAATCCCCACAGACTCTGAAAAAAAGTCCATCTTTACAGCAGAAATAAACCAGCTGACAGCCGGGCATGAAAAACTGTTTGTCTATATTGCTAATATAATCCTTTAAGCCTTAATCAAATTTAAATTGATCCTTTATAAGAACATCAGCATAAAGTTATTAACATATACTAATTCAAGTAACAGAACTGGATTACTCAACCCTGTTGGTGACTATTTTTATGCAACTATCTGGTAACTAATGATTTGCCGAGTTAAATTCTAGTATTTTGTATGTAAGTTTTAGCACTAATTGTCTTTCTGTGTCTGTGTCAGGCTCCATTCAGTTTATGGATACAACTTGCTAACCAAGCTAGCTAGCTTTTAGCAATACACCCTCGATCCAAATATTATCACTTCTGTCTCCAAAAACCCCACATGGCATCGACCACAATACAAATATCAATCCTTCATGAACAGTGGTTACATACAGTCTGTAACTAATAAACGTGTTTGAAAACAAGTCTAAGGAAACAGAAATGGTTTATTTAGGCTTTATTACAATTTTTCTCAAAACCAGGTTCTCACACTTCTGAAAATGTAAGTTGACAACTGACTGAAGAAATTTGGATATGATAAACAAGTGGCAACTGATGTGGCATCGAGCTATTAGCATAAAAAAAAGTGAGCAGCCACCAGAAGAGTCAGCTTTGATTTAACACCACACTTAATTCCACTTTGACTGAACTTTGGAACGTGATACACCTAAACCAAGCCTTGTGTGTTAGTTTAAACATCGTCAATCAATTTTCTAGACTTGTTATTTTCTTTAAACTTTTTTTTTTCTACAGTAAATTTGACCATGTAAGAATTTACTTGGTCCTCTTCTGTTCCGTAATACTGTCAGCACCGTTTCAATTCCAGTGGATACCGCGACAATGTTGGCTACACTAATTTGGCCAAATAACAGCAGTTCAAGTGATACCGCCCTTGAAACCAAGGCCTGACATTCATGGACCATATTAGCATGATAATAGAGAACCAAACGCTAAACATTAGCATGTCCTATTGTTCTGTATTCCTCCTGTCCTCCTGGCATAGGGGACATTTTTCACATGCCACTGCACTGCCAAGGTTTCGAAATATGAACCCCCGCTGAGCCAGACAACGAATGCAACCGGGCAGTGAAAAGGGTATATCTGTTACACAGGCGAGAGGCCAACTCAACAGTATTTATTTTAACAGCAGGCTATTAGCAGGAATGCTTGTCTTGTGTATTTACACGAGTTTCTAGTTGTAGAGAAGCAGGAATACAGACTGTACTAGATGAAGACCGAGTACACCGGCTGCATGTGACAGCGATTTGAGAGCCATCATTTTAAGACTCAGAATATAACTTTTTTTGTTGTTTCTTCTTAACCCTTCAAGAATAAAAACAATAATATAAGCTAAAAACTTGGTACTAGTATACAAAAATACCATGTAAAAGATTGTTAGGGGCACCTGATACTAGTACTGGTAGACTTCACTAAGAAGTTGGCAAATAGTAACAGCCCTGTTTGAATAGAATAGAAATCCTTTATTCTTCCCTCGAAGAAAGAAAACATGTAATCAGTTCTGTTTGTTTGTCTGTCTGTTTGTTAGCAGTTTAGCATAATAATAATATTAATAGTCTTGAAATTATGTGTGATGGTAAATAACAATATCAGCTTGAGATGACTTAACATTGACCCAGTTTTCACCAAAATTAAGTTAAAACCAAATGTAAAAATCAATAAAACTTTCATAAAAAACTAAAAAGCCTTGGGGGACACGAGTAGTTAGGCTGGCTAAGAATTTGACCTTGACCTTCATTGCTAGGGCCCAAGGTCAAAGTTGACCTTGGAAAAAAATTTCAAGAAACCATATCAAGTAATACATCACATGAAAGGGCACTGAAAGAGTTGTACAACACACTTTAAATTTTTTTTTAAAAATATGACGCTCTACAACGTTACAATGGTGCTATAGCAGGCTGATGTCATCATACTGTAATAAAAACAGGCTGATGTCAGCATGTTGTAACAAAAACATCATAAAACATCAAAGTTTTAGTATAGGCCTTGCCCTTTGGGGGGAGTTGTGCTTTCTGTATGCTCTTGCTGTTATTGTAATCAGGATTTGGCAGATGATGTTCCATTTGTCAAATGAATTAAAAGATCAATTAAAAAATAAACATGATAAAGCACAAAAACTGCTTTTAATCTCATTCTCTTCACATAACTAATAAATAAGTCTTATATTTTACATACCTATCAAAATGACTGCATTTAAATTAATTCCAAAAGACTAACGGCAACCCTATACCTGCTGCAATATATACTTTTTATATTAAAGCAGTTATAATAAATCTTTTACCAAAGGATTTCATGATGAATTGCTAAAAACTGCAGAGAGTTTTTGCCTGACTCTGCAGCCTCCCTCAGCAGAGGTAAAACAGAGTAAATATTGGACTTGCATTCCCAAGATGATCAGAAACATGATATACACTCTGGTTTGCTCAGTTTCTTCTCCAGTGTGGAGGTAAGCAACTGTTTACTAAGCATTCAAATGACTTGACAATGTATTAACATGTCAATGTCTAGTGCTGCCCCTGAAAAACCCCCAAAACAAAACCACCACCCAACAGATGGCCCAAATTTTCAAAAAATGTGCAGCCAAAGAACATTATGTGCTTCTCATAAATTAAACCTTGCTGTTATCAATAATTTGTCCCACGTTTTGCCTTTAAGGAACGCTTATTATACTCCTTGTCAGTAGTATAATTACCACATTAAAATACAATACTATTATGGCTTCCTACTGCCTTTGAATCCCATTTTTCCTCATGTAAGGTACTGAGTCGCTGAGGCAGAAGATATTTTAAAGCCCTGCCACCAAATGGACAACACCTGTGTTAAATATACATTAGAGAAATCATATTTTACAACTTCAGTATGTTTTATCAATTTTGAATATTTCAAAAGCATACATCAGCCTCATGCTTAGTAATTATTTGTCTTCTACCAGATCTCAGTTGTAGCTGACAGTTTGTTATTTAAAGAGGTTTGTGCAGCGTGGTTGGGTTTGGAAACAATAAGTCGAATTGACAGGTTTCCCTGCCTGCAGCGCATCTACATCTGGAGCTCTTGACTAATGTTTCTTGGAGTTATCGTGACACAGTCCACCTTCCTCTGCGTGCACACCAGTCACCCTGTTGACCCAAAATAGAGCTGCTTGACATAAATGAGTTCAGATTTAGCCTGCGGCTGAGAAGGGGTAGACATGGATACCCTGGCAGACTGCTGGGTCTGAAGTGTCACTTCACAGTGTCAGTTTGTGTCTGTCACATATTGATATGTAGCCATGAAGGAATACAGGTTTTTGTTTTCTCCATCTATTGGCTTCACCTGGGTTTACAGTTACTCTAAACCCTCTAGCTAACCCTTGCATAACAAAGGGAACCTGTTAGAGGAACCTACAAAGTGTTGATCAAAGTGGAAATAGCGCCTATTTTTTTCTGTACAATTCCTTCTGTACATGCAGATTTTTAAGTTAAAGACTGTTTATTTAACTCAATGGCGAGGGACACAAACAGAAATAATGTTTCAAAAAATTTTTTTTGAAAACAAACAAAAAAAGGAGGCAAGAGCAAAGTCAAAAAGGTAACTGCATAACTTAGTGATCAGTGATTCGTCTGTAACACCTGTGTCTTGGGATTTAAAAATGCTTAATTAAAAAAAAAAAACCCAAAACCCAAAACAATAAATAAACTTGATAAGTCATATGGAAAGTAAAAGTCTGATTAACTGGATTAAAAAACAAACAAACAAACAAACTTTTGCTAGTACTTAAAAACAAAATATATTCTGTAAAACCTTAAAAATTTTTTTTATCAAACTTTGACACGTCACAGTCTCATCCAGAACTGGCCCCTCAAATCATTTCAAGGTTCAGTCTTCTAAGCTGTAAAACGGCAGGGGTCATGACAGGTGACAGTAGATCCTCCTACAGTTAGCATCGCCCGGAACAGAAATGAAGAGAAAAATGCTGACAAAACACAAATAAGCTGCTGACTACCAGTTTTTTTCCTTAGTTCAAGTGATGCTAGGAGGCAACTTCACTCGACCTAAAATACTGCTGAAATTGAAATTTTGAACCTATTAAAATTAAGTTCTCTCTGGCCTATCGTGCGATTTATCCATCTATATTGATTTGGAGACATTAGCTGTCTGCCTTCTGTTGTTATAAAACTAAATGTTACTGGCTTTGTTGTGCTCAGAAGTAGATATGAAAAACTCAGCAGCAGTGTCTCTTTCTAGAAACTTTCTACTGAACTACGCCAACTACATCACTGTGAACGAGGAAGCTTGACAGGATGTAAAAATCAATGGCGTCCGCCTAGGCTGAGCAGTAATGTTAGCTGCATGCTTGCTTTCACTGGTGGGTGTAGTGCTTTATACAGCAAATAATTCCTACTTGATTCTGCTCACAGCAACCCCTGTGGATTTTTTTTTGGCAACAATGTCATGACACTGCTGTTGAGTTGTTCAGACTGATATTTTACTTCTCCCAGCACCAGATGGTGAATACTTCCATTGTATTCAAGAGAAGATAGACACCTTTCTTTGACCAGCACAGATTCTCAATGAATCAACAACACTTAAGGTAAGAGAGAAAGATGCATATATTTGATATTAGGGTGAGCCATCATTTTATCACTTGTCACCGAAGTGCATTTAATACTTGCTGTTGGAGGGTGTGAAGAAAAGTTTATGTTGCTTTAGGTTTGTGGAGGTATTTCATATGCCAACTATGATCTCCGACCTAACTAATACCTATTGATAGTTTTAACATAAACTCAAAAACAATTTAACCTTACATTGGGAAGAAAAAGTCATCAGTATTGAGAGTTTTAGAGGTATTTTAATGTGGATTGACAGAGCTGCCCACATTCCCCCACACAGCTAGCATGCATACAAACTTGTAAACATGACAACACATCTCTTCTGATTACGTAATTATATGAAGCACAATCCCAGATCGTGTTGATGCTTATTTATTTCAAAAGACCAAAGGATTCTGATCGTCTGTGAACAATAGAAAATGGTGCATGTGCTTTGCAGACAGGGCGGATCAAAGATGGTAGCTGATCGCTCTTCAGGCCTTAAGAAAACGGCCAATTGATTTACGATGGTGGACGTGCAGTTTGAGCCTTTCACAGCGGACAGAATTACATGCAAACATACCCTCTTGCACGGACAGAACACCAGATTTCCTTATAAAGTTTTTCTGGAACCTCTTTCACTATTTATTTGGCTTGGTTGCAAATGCAGAGCAGCTGTTTCTCATGCAGGTCTAGGACTGATGTATGTCATAAGAACTGCTCGGTAAAGACCCTGGATTTGACCCTGTCTGCAGCCTGTTGTGGTTAAAAATTTCACAGACACTCGTGATATTAGTTTCGACAAGGATGCTTGTTGACAGTGACCTGTTTTTCATGTTACGCTTAATTTCAGTCAAACAGATGGATGATTAATGATACTTTGGGTGTGTGTATTTTTGTGTACTTCTAAGAACAACTTTTTAAATGTGCTGCCTTTTTTCAGTCTTTAAATCAAAATAAAATGTTACTGTTAAATCAGCTACGCTAGGTTAAAGTGTGCACGATGATGAACGATGCAGCTACGCTGTTCTCTTTACTACAAGTGGATTTCTATCTAATGCTACAATTTTCACTCTCACTGCTCCTGTAGGATGGTTTTCAGGGCCAGGTTGTCTGCCCAGAACCTTGGTGTTATTTTTGATTTTTATTTGCCCTTTGATGCTTGGGTGAATAAAGTGGTACATTGTGTTTTGCCGGAGCGAGATATCCATCTAGAATCAGGTCATTTCTTTCCCCCTGCTGATTTAGAAAAGGTCACTCATCCTTTTATATCCTCCAGTCTTGACTGTTTCAATGCACCTTACTCTGGATTATAGCTGGTGACACACAAAAGAATGCAGCTGACAGGCTTTTTAATAGAAGCAACCACATTAGACCAGTTCTTGCTGCCCTTTGGTGTCTGCTTGTGAATTTAAAGTATTTTACATTTTAAGTAATAATCTAATGGCTCCCACACTTGTCTATGATCTGCTAGCTACCTATGAGACCTACAAAAGGTTCCTAATTCTCAACTTGCTACCAAAGGATCAAAGGTTACCAGGCCATTGTTGTCCAGGCCTCTCAGCTATAACTCTTTTTAAACAATCAATTTACATGTATTTATCTCGTGCTTATTATGTACTTTAAAATATAATATGCCTTGAAGTTATTACTAAAGTGGACATGAGACACTACATGAATAAAGATCCCTACTCTAAAAAAATATAATAGATTTAAGCACTTATTTCTTATATCCAGCTTCACAGTTGGTGTTAAAGTTTTAGTACATATGTAGTAAATCTTATGCCACTAGAGAATGTGACGTCACTGGGTTGGTTGGTTGGTTGCTGCTAATAGACTTACATTAGTTTGTGTTAGCCAACTAGTAAAAAAATCTGATAACTCAGCTGACAAACAAAGACACTAAAACTAAAAAGCAGCCTAGGGATGTACCAAGGATGTACCGTCCGCTTTCAGTCTCTTAAGCTGTAAATGATCCTTTATTGTTGGCTAGCTGCAGTAAAACAGGAGAATCCACCTTTTGCCTGTAAAGTTTGGGTTTGTTCATAAATGAGTTGACTTTTTGCAGGTGAGCCTGTTTGAGTCAGGTGCACTGGTGAAGTCGACACTGTCATTCAATTCACTTCAGTGTTTTATTATATAAATCACAACAATAGTTGCTTCAAGGCACTTTATATTGTAAGGTAAAGACCCTAAAACAATACAGAATAAACAGAGAAAACTCCAACAAACAGATGAGCCCCTATGAACAGGGGCTCTAGTGACAATGGGAAGGACAAATGTTACTATGGGATACTAACATTTAAATAACATTAAGTTTTCTCAGTCTGTTTCTTGTGTTCTAGTACCTGTAATTTCAGCAAGTTAAAGAGACAATCAAGTATTAAAACATTTAAGCATTAAAAACATCTAAACATTATCTGCATCACAATCATCAAATGCATACATGAACATCCAAATGACCAAGTGATGCACAGTTTAAACTGCTGTAACTGTACAGCTGGTCTTAATTCGTGATGCTAGTAAGGTGCGCTGTAACAACATGCACATATAAACTGCACTTAAACCATATTTTAAATAAAAGAATGAGTGAAAACATGTACAGCTGATTTTGAACTGAAACTCTGAACATAACCTTTTCCGCAAAAGTTGGTCAGGTAAGAGACCCACTTTCATGACATTGAAAACTCTGCCTTTCATTTCAGTATAACTCACTAAGCCATTAATCTTCCTTCATAGTACAACCTTCTGTTGTAATTGGTTGGAGGGTGATGTGAAAGAGAGATGAGAGCGAATGAATGATAGGAATAAAGATAATTATGTCCAAAAGCGGCATATAAATCACGGGTGCTGAAAAAGCAGAGTTGAGTAGAGTTGCTGCATGCATCCCAAACACTCTGACCCTGTAGCAGCATAAGGCCTCAGTCTCACAGGTATTGATAACCTTTGCTAGTCTACAAGGAATATAGCAATCAGTTTTACACACAGCCACCAATATCCAGCAACCATTTGCTAACTACATTTTTCCCAAGTGACTAGTGACCCTTGTGACTGGGGATGTTTGAGGGTCACCTGAGCCTCCTATAAAAAGTAAAGATTGAAGTCCAATCTTAAAAATAATAAGGCTGTCTGTTTGATAAAGCCAAACTGGGAGCTGATAGCTGAGGGCTCCGTCTCCCATTTTACTATCGAAAACAGAAAGGACACACAAGTGAGCCTGCAGTCTGAGACCGAAGTGTACACGCATGCATACATGTCAGAGATATTTTTCTTGAAATTAAGGAGGCCCTAAGTGAGAAAAGAAAAGAATACTGGACACTGAGTAGCAAAAAACACAATTTCAAATGTTTATGATCAATAACTTCTTGATAGCTTTACAGGCAACAAAATCTCAAAATAAAAGATGACGATTATAGAGATATAAATATATTTCTTTTTACCATATGCTGCAAGGTGAAACAGCCACACTGACAGCCACTTTAAAATTATTAGGTCTTATATCTGTTACAAGAAATTATCCAAATTCGGCAAGAAGAAAATGTTCTGTGACAAAGCATCTGTACAGAAGGTAGCACGGGAATCACATTAAAGAGCAGCAGGTCCATCAGTCTTTCCCAAAAGTGTTCAGAGACAGGAGTGAGCTGTCTATACAACCACTATATAAGCGTAACACTAAGTACAACAGACTAGAATCAAAATGTGAGAGGAGTTCTATAAAAAGCATAAAGCACCAGCTCTTACAGTATGTGGCCTGTGCAAACAGCAAATAGGAGTTGATAAACTGTGAGAATTCAAAAGAAGGATGACCAAAAAAATGCCGTTCTTTGCAGATTCTATATGGGAGAGGTGATTTATGAGTCATGGGAAAAGTTGCTGCATGTGTGGGCACTGTGTGATGAATGTGGAAATCAAACAGCCCAAAGCACATTGTAAAAAGATGCAACAGCAGTGAATGAGGGAAAGCATACTAAGCGAAGCCAAGAACACACATGTTTGTTTTTCTCGAGTTTCTCATGGTCATGTGGCTACAGGTCCCCATCTATTTGGCAATGCAAGTGCATCATTAGTGCCTTTCAACCAAGGCGAGCGGGCCTTCAGCTGTACAAATAAAAGGAAGCAGGCTCCATGCTGGGATAATGTGTTTGAGGTACCATGTTTGTGGTCCGACACCTGCATCGAGTCAGATAAGGGTCAAAACAGGCAAACTGACGGTTTGATCACTCTGTAAAAGCCACGCTCGGGTTCTGGATGTGAGCTCTGAACACATCTGCTCATTTTAACGATAGATGGAAAAGATATTGCACCAATGATTAAAGCTTTAATAAAATTGCTTGAACACTGAATAGTCTTCTGAGGGCCAGCCAGCTCTGGTTTATCTGCAAAACAATAAGCAGACACGCAGCATTCAGCTTTGAAAATAATGAAAATAAATCCTTCCCCCTAGCTCTGGAGATGGGGCTAAATTGCAAATTGGTGGCTGCACACAGATGATTGTGTGTACGTGCAACCATGGCTGCAAATGAGATAATATGAGATTGGGGCAAAGTTTCAAATGGCAGTTTAATTGAGCCAAATAATGTTGTTGAGGAGTCCACTCAGAAGCCAGGGAGATGAGGCTGAGGCTATCTATAGCAGAACGACCATTTGGAAGATATGATAAGAGTAAATCCTTAGATAACCTCATGTTACCCTTTTTGTATTGTAGACCACTGACCTCCTCATGACCTATTAAATGCCACATTTAAATAGTTCTAAATTCAGTTTGTGAATGAGGTGTATGGCTTGTATCAATTATCCGTTTCTCTTACTGGGTCTTGGATAAAGTCTGTAGGTTTTTGGTCACTATTGCAGTCATATTCATGTTGCAGTTTTTATTTCCTGACCTCTATGCCCCTAGAAATCTTTGGCAAGTGTTTAAATATCAAAGGGGACATAAACTGAATCCCTAAGAGACAAAAGCTCAGGCTTCACATTGCTTCAATGTCTTAGATGGCCAGTTAGAGTGATAAAACCTTATATGGTCATTTCGTAGACACAACTGGAAAAAAAAGAGACAAAAAGAAAAAGAGCGAGAAATTAGCGGAAAAAATAGGTCAGATCACAAGTAAAAAAACAAAATGGGTCACCAACTTCCCAACTGTAAGAAAACAAAATACAAAAAACAAACAGCAAAAGAGAAAAATATGAAAAAAAACAAAACAAACCAATAATCTTGTGGTGTGAGTCAGAGAAGGACCCAGGAGACCTGGCCCATGCGCACTCCCTCAAGAGTATGAAGTCCTGAGGCCAAACATCTCGATGACAACCACATGTCCAACACAGCAGGCAAAGATTTGAGGTGGTGCTCTCAGAGCCAAAGGGCAAGGGCCCCAGAGAACCAGAGGCAATGGGCAGCCCCCCCCCCCTAAGCACAGGCTTTACATTGATTGCAATTCTGAGTTTGAGACAGCCAATGAGGGAAAATATCTTATACGGTCATTTCGTACATACAACGATGACTGTAAGCACAGACGCCACTCACTGCCGGTACTTTTTTGGGAAGGGAAGCCAATCAGAAGAAAGTTAGTTTAAAGGGGGAAAGGAGCTAAAAACAGACAATGAACTAAAGATGAGGTTTGAACTGTGAATCATGCAACGTTAAATCCCAACTATAAATCTTTATTTAACCAGGAAGTCTCTAGAGGGACAATTGGTCACAAAAGAGATGGAGTTCAAAATGATCGTAAGTGTGCAGGTAACAAACAAACCAAACCAAGTCACTTTGGTGCCCATCTGACTGGAATGCACAGTGTTGGTCTACATTACAATGAATGAAGCCAGAAAATCTACATTGAACTGCATAAAAAAAAAACAAAAAAAAGTTTGTTAGAGAGGGCATTAAGCCTACTGGCTTAAAACTCTGTGTAAGGTATTGAAAAGAGGAAATACATTTAACCTGTTGGACAGGCTTTGGACAGCTGTGTTTGAGCTCCAAGATGAACATGTTTTAAATTTTTACACAGTTGAAGTCCAAATGTATAATCACCAGCAAAGTGAAGCTTCAGCATGAGTTCAATAAGGAATGTAAAGATGATGAAAGGATGAGAATGAGAGTCATCTGCCTGCTTTCCAAAGTGTTTGGCTGCTACTTTCGTCTTTGCATCACTTCCACTTTCCCACACCACTAAATTCAATGCTGGCGTCATAGACCAGTCATCTTCTTGCCAACCTTATGCAAACAAATCAGCCTCCATTCTGTGTGCTTTAAATCATATTCTGTCTCTCAGATTCTCATTCATGCAACCTCTCTGCCTCACCCTGGTCACTCAGAGTTCCAGCCAAGCCTTCATCTTCACCACCACCAGCATCTAGACTTCGGGGGGAGT
>VUQG01030552.1:4103-49567 GCA_015106755.1 Etia nguti | reverse complement strand
TGTTGGTGGGGGGGGGGGGGGGGGGGGGGCATTTCTCCTTATTGAACCATATGGTTAAATGGAATTGAATGGAATTAAACTTTAATTTACATAGCACCTAAATCACGACAACGGTTGGACCAAAGCACTTTTTATTGTAAGATAAAGACTGTACAATATTACACATAATGATTGAAAAAAGGGGAACTAAGGGAGCAGTGTAACTAAGGATCCAGCCCTAACTATATATAAACTTTATCAAAAAGGAAAGTTTTAAGCCTAATCTTAAAAGCAGAGAGGGTGTATGTCTCTCGAATCCAAATTGGGAGCTGGCTCCAAAGAAGACAGGTTTGAAAGCTGAAGGCTCTGCCTCCCATTTTATTTTAAAATTTCACAGGAAAAACAAGGAAACCAGCAGTCTGAGAGCAAAGTGCTCTATTGGGGTGATATGGTACAATGAGGTCACACTATCAGTAAGTTTTCCCATGATTTTTTCCCTAATTTTAAATGTCTCTATCCCTTGGAGGACATATTCTTATGCTAACATATAAACACATTCACACTTCTAGTACAAGTACCCTCACTGACATCATGCATTCTCCAGCCCTGAATAAAATCCAGCAATAAATTAAAAGCCTTAGCCCAGCCCTTATCCTAACCTAAAGTCTTAAACCCTTAAACAGCTTTGTGAAGAATGTGGCTGCTGAGGGCTGATAAATTCCCACCACTTTCCAAAAAATATCTCACTCCAAAGGCCTTAAACTCAATTTTGCCCTCACAAACAGCACAAATACACTACATGTACACAGAACACAGATACAAACACATTCTGTAGCTTTCAACATGAATTCTGGTGAGGCTAAGCTACAGCTATCTTAAATGGAAACCAAAGCCTTGTATTTAAACACAGTCATGGGCACTGAGAATAAAAAGAAATGCAATCTAGGTGCAAGGAATGACACAATAACCATTTTTGACATGATCCCTTTGGGATGCTGGATGTAGTGGACTAAAGTTAAAAGCATGCACTTTATTTGTCATACTTCCCCTCCCAAACTCTTATTTCCCCAAAGATGAGAGGTGATGTGAGTTATTGGCGTGACTGCACTACTCATTTCACAATCTGACTCCTTTCTCCTGTCTGGTATCATCTCTGAAACACTTTGTGTAGAAATGGTTGGTCTTATGTAACTCATATGTTAGCCAATGGTTCATGTTCGTAAAGCACGTTAGCCACCCAGTGATGATCTCAGTGCTGATCTGCCATTCCCTTAATCGAGAACTTATATGGCCTAAGACACTGCCCAGTATTGAAACCAGGGAAGTGCATGTTATTATTTTGGTGTTCCTCTGCAACATCAGATTGAGATGCATTGTCGTGTAATTGCAAGTTATTAATTCAACATTAAACTTTGCATGATGCCATATGTTAGCACAAACCCCTGTTTTACTGAGGAGGATGTGCAAACATTGTTTGCGCTCCTTAAGAAAGTACCACAAATGCCAAAGGCTTGCTTGCATGTCCGAGAGAATCAAGGTAGCACTGGCAGTGGGATATACTGCCTGAAAAAGTGTAGTGAGTAGCAGGAAAAATGGCAACTGATATGCTGACTGAAAATTTTGCAACTCTAGATTGTCGTCACTTGTCTCTGTGTCTTTCACCCTCCTCCCACGTGACATTGCCATCACACACTGAACTGTCCTAATGTTATCTGTAGACAGCAGGGGGTTACTTAAGGGGCGGAAAAAAAAAAAAAACAGAAAGAAGAAGGGAAAAAAGATACAATTTGAGCTTGAGCAAAACTCTAGTTGAGCATTTTCACTGCCCTTTGGCTCCTTTTGTTTCCCTGCCAAAGCCAATTTTCTTTTGGGATAGCCACAACTGTCTAGCAGGAGCCCTGTGGATTTGGGACATAATGCAGCAATCAGCATGATGAAAAGACATTTAGCTTGGTCACAAATGGGCTACAATAGCAGACATTTAGTCAGCACAGTCTCTTAAAAATGACATTCCCGTACAACAAAACTGCATTATGAAAGAAATATAAAAGCTTGATGAAAATCTTGGGGATTATGGTTCTACCACCCTCTCTGTCTCCTTACGTATGCTTTTCCCATTTTCTTCCAAATGCAATTGATAATTCACATTAGCTGTATGGGAATGTTATTTTTAGGATGCTGTCAAATGCTGGTAACAAACCATTCACTTCCAGTATCCACAATCTATTTTAAACTCTTCTGACAGGCCTCATTTCAAACAGTACAGGAGTACAGCATCTCATAGAAAACTGACAGTCAAAGTGAACTTGTGATATTACAAATTAAGTTGCCACATGCAAATACAAGGTCAGTAACAGCTGGATTAAAGGAGGACGCAACACAAAAGATAAGAAAACAGACTAAAAACACTGTTTACCAGTGGTTTGTGTTTCAACAGTCTCTGATGTTTACTGGCAGCCCTTTAAAGACTGCTACTAATTCACCTGCAAGCCATACCACTGTGTAAGGTCACCCGATCAGCACAAAGTAATGAACTAAAACAAAGTGGTTAGGTTCTTTCAGCAGACCCCTTATTTTCCAAAGGGTCTCCACGTTGATTGGGCACAGATTTTACACCAGACACAGCCCTACCATTTACCCAGGTGTGGACCCAGCTCTAGGAGTGCAGGTACTTGTGACCTTCTAAGGTTGGGTTTGGGTCTCTTCACTGTCTTGATGCAGGACAAATGTTTTAGTGGCTCCAAGGTGTCGTGGCTCTAAACAAAGAAGTTACTGTAGATACATTAAAGATTGCAATACCTTATCCTACAACCATCTGTGTTCTCTTTTTTTTAAAAAGTGGGAATATATTCCATGTCCTCTTTAATTAAAACATGGACTGCCACATGGAACCTTTAAAAAAGGTGCTCAAGACTCCTGAGAAGGAGCACACCTGAGGTGTTATGAATATACATTTTCAAAAATGCCTGAAGTTATTTGGCTAAAGCAAATTTCAGTAAAATTATTTCTTTGCAAATGGTCAACTGTATTTATAGATTATATTAAGTTAACAATTGTGTGTAAGCGGTCACTCCTAACAATGGAGACATTCTCTGAATTAAACTAATTAGCGCATCAATCAAATTAGTTGACTAGTGATAGTATTATCTGGCACAGTGAAAAATTTTTTTTTTAAGCTGACTCAAGTTGGGAAGCACATTTTGTCACATTCCCTGTGATGTTTAAACACCACCAATCTGCGTGCTGAAGTGAGCGTGCTAGTCACAGGAGAACTTTCTGCTCAAATTGATGCCTGGTGAACAGAGAGCACCTTTGAAGTAGCGGTCTTCTAACTTACAGCAGCGAAAAAGATGTAGCATTGATGTCTGGGCAGGCTTGATGTATTCCTGATTGTGCCTGAAGCCAAAGGCTATTATGTTTATTGATCTTACTCCGTTTGATCCTACAGGACTGATTTTGCAGCTGCACCTACCAAGTAGCTTGTTTTCCTGCTTGTCCTAATGACAGCAATGATCCGTAGATCTGAAGATGTGAATGTTTACACAGGGAAGTCTCAGTGCTCAAAGTAAAGAACATTTGCTTTGCAAGTTCTCTTTCTTATAACTGCAGCAGACATGCTCTAAAAGCATGGCACTGCATATATCATTTTGTTTTGCAGTTTTAAAAGAATTTAAAGAATTAGAATCATCAGTACTGTCAAAATGCATTTTTTTCTCAACTTTACAGAAGAAAAAAAAAAAAACTAAACCAAAAAGATAGGGGCAATTTGCTGATTTGCTTTTATGATGGTTTGATGGCACTCCGGGTGTCCATTTTATTCCTAATACTCTGCAGGCCACACAGAGGTTGCAATGTGTAACACATTTCCTTCCTAGCCTAAATCTCAAAGGAAGAACCATAACCAGGGTTCAGCAAACACATGCAAGCAGGTCATCAGTTGTCCTGGTAACTTTGCTCTGAGGCACAGCACATGTGCTTTTGGGCTATCAGGGCTTCAGGTGCTAGCTTTAATTCTCATATCATTTGCTTTCCTTCATTAGAGTGAGAATAATTGCATTTCTAAAATCTGACATCTTTAAATACTAAACACCTCTGTTTGGATCAGTCGGCTTATCATTGTTCTAAAGAAATGTGGCATGAGAGCCATTAAATGAGCTAACGAAAGGCTGAGATATCTCTCTTTTGAGGAAAAAGCTACACAATGCACTGGAGTGTTTCATAATGATATTTGTTTTTTATGTTTTCACTTGTCGGATGCACGCACATACATCTTTTCCCATTCTGTGAGAATTTTCTGGTTTAACATCTGGGTTTCATTTAATGAAGACAGGACCTGCTGCGCTTTTTTTTTTTTTTAAGATGAGAGCGATTCCTATAGTGAGAGACAGGAATTCTTGATCTGGCTTGTGACCAAGCATTGGTTTTGTATTGGCGTACATGCAGAGTGTGGTCATTTGCATTAATACCAACCTCTTGAATATCACACACTGAATATCTTCAAACATTTCAGTTGCACTCATCGCAATATTGAAAGTCTTTTTTAGTGCTTAAAGCAGACTTGGATAGGATAAATAGTACTTTTAAATATGAAGCTACAACCAGCTTAATTTAGCTTAGATGAGACTGGAAGGCTACACAAAGGGAAACAAATGCCTTGGACATCTCCTTCAGACATTTGTCTATGACGTGTGGTGTTTAAGTGTAACAACTACTGGTGGAAAGATTAACGGATTGTGAAATTTTGCAGTTTCCTCAAAGTTGCTGATTCTTGCCAAGAATTATTCTGTGCTGACCACTTCTTCTCCACCCTTTCTGACTCTTATTTTGCAAGCCAGTCAGCAGACTGTCAGCACCATTAGGACTTCCTTCCGCGATCAGTTCCTTCCCTTTCTTTAGTCTCTTTACTGATGTTATCTGCCACATGCATTAACAATGGAATTTTGTTTAGACATCTTCAAAGTAAAAACATGCTAAAGCTGACTCTGGTGAACTGACACAGTCTTGCTAGCATCCCCACAAAAATGTGTCACCATTTCCTCCTTTTCTCCTTTTCTGGCTCGGTTTCCTGCAATGTCCAAAGTGAGGCTTCCACATCCCCCAATCCCATTTCCTACTTTAAGACACACCCAAAGTGTCTCTTTCACACACTCAAACTCAAGGAGAGGGACAAAAGAAGAACAGGAACTTGAATTTTCACACTTTCTATTTCTATTGTTCTGTCTTGTTTTCTCTCTTGGTTACTTTAGGACAAGCCTACTTATTCATAATGCAAGTGTCACCATGAGCAATCGCAGAAGCTTCCGCCTGAGACAGCAGAATGTTAAAATTTAAAGTTGACTTAGTAAAGAATTAATGCAGTGAATGCCCAAAGCAAGGTTTGGTTTTTTTTGTGTTTTTTTTTTTAAATTCCAGCAGTAGTATCACCTTAAAGTTGACCTATTATGCTTTATCTTGTGTTATAGACTATATATGCTTTTACAATAATGGGTGTCAAAGTTTTAAATAGTGACCAGAGATTATAAGTTAATAGTAATCCATGTGAGACAAAAGCTTAGGCTTCAAAGAACTCTAAACATACAGTGATCTCTAATAGAAAAATCTCAGGTGCATAATTCTGCCTGTAAACACAGAAGCTCCACCCACTACAGTTCAAACTTTGTTTGAGAGAGGCAGCAAATCAGAAGAAACTCAGATGGACGTTTAGATGCATTAACATATTCATAGATTACAGGTTAAGGAGTCCAATGCAAATTCTGGATGCAGAATGATTAAACAGAAGAGGAGCCTTTATTTTGCTTTGTTCACAGTTCTCAGAAACAGAATCCAAACTAATTCCAACAACAAGGAGCACAAACTCAAATTTAGCACAGGCAAGCACAGGGTGACAACACATGGCGGCGCTTAACAGAAGAATAACAAAGGCTGAGGGGAGGACAGGGTTATTTATAAACATGGGGATTATTAGGAAAGTGGAGACAGCTGGGGTAAACTAGACACAGGTGTGGGCAATCAAGGCAATGAGGTGGGGGAGGAAGCAAAACTAAGCACAAACCACAGGAATTAACTATACTATTAGTAACTATATCATTAAAGGAAACCACAAATAATAGACTTTGTAAACAGAACTACAAGGCTTAATAAGAGTACAAAAAGTGAATTACCAACAACAAACCAGATCATAGATTCACAATGAAACCAACTCAAAAACACCTGAAAAGGATTAAGAAATCAAAACTACAACTTTCATCAGAAACAAGGACAAGATTTAAAAGTGATTAGAGAACTATGAATCCCGTCAGAATCAAAGATAAACCCAAAAAATAACCCACATGTAGCCCTGAAAAATAATCAAATCAGGTCTCAAATAAAACCTATATTTCCTTATTTGGTACACTTTATAATGCAGCCTGCAACTAAGGGTGTAGTAATTAAATTGAATTTCAGTGTATTTTATCTGAAATTAATTCTGCTTACTTACAAATACTAAAAGGTAGGTATGCTAGAATAAGGGGATAGCACATTTTTACAGGAAACAAAGTAATAAATATCATGCAAATTTAAGCAGCAAGTACTGAGTCATATCTTGCTAGGCAAGATTAATCCACTTCATCATATGACCCCTGCCCTTAAAAGTACAACACATTTATTTCAAGATTAATTAATTAATTTTTTTTTTAGTTTTACTCTGAGCAAAATCAACCACAGGTTTTTAGTCTGCACACATACAGTACTATGCTGGGATAAGCTTCCAGTAACCAGTATCCAGTCATCCCGCTGTCCTTTCCATAGAAATGCAACTAAATGCATAAATGGCTAATATGGTTAACTGTGGAAGATGACTTTGTTTTCTGATTTTCATGCAAACTATTATATGGAAGGACTGACTACAAAAAACTCAACAAAACTAGCAAGTGCTGTCACTACTGTCACCAAAGGCTTGCTCATAGGGGGATATGTGATTGCTGGGGTTTCTTTCTATTTCTGTAGTGTCTTTACCTTACAATATAAAACAGCTTGTAGACAATGATGTGATGAATTGGTGCTAAGTGAATTGAAAAGACCTCTCAGAGAATCATGTATATCCCATATTCTGGTGATCAGTATAGCCAGTTTTCACCAGCGGCTCTCATAAAAAGCAACAATAGCGGCTTCAGGTAGCCAACATAAATTGCACTCTAATATCACAATAATGACTTTAATGGTGTTTATTTTTTTTTAGACATGCCACACTACTAAGGAAAGTGACAAATATATGGCCAACAAGGAATGGATTTGTGATATCTTGGCGTTAGATTTGTTTGTTCGGATTTAGAGCATGCCATAGAGGCTTGATCTGAGGGCCTCACGGAAAATGTGTGAAAGTTGGAAATCCTGTTTCAATATTGATAACATATTCTTTCCTTGGTTGTGTTTTAGCAGTCTCAGCAGCAGTTCTGGTAGACTGCCAGATGCTTCTTTAGCAACAGGCTTTTAACAGCACCTATTCAATAAAGTCATGAACACTTTCTGGTGTGGTTTAACACTTCAAAAATTTACTATCAAAAATATTTTAAAAAATGTCATGTGGTGGAATGACCAATTTTCACTTTTTTGTGCTCAATCAGCATTTTCTTTGATGCAGAATAAGTATTCATAATAAAAATTATTAAGAAAATTCCGTTTTAAGGTTTCAGCACATGTAGCAGAAAGAAAACATGTTTCCTGAATTAGGACAAACCCGGCCAAGCATCCATCTGCCTAATGTTTCCCGCCAGGTCTGAAAAGTTATATTTTAGAACTTCCTTTTGTTGTTCCGAAATATTTCCATTTACACGTGTGTTTTGAGACCGAGTGGATGCACCTGTTGGTCTCCAGCTTGTTTCTACACATACTGGCTTGCAGTTCTTTACAGCAGAACACTGATATAATTACAGTGCACAAGAAAGACATTTCCCGTAAGATATTTCCTAAAACTCTGAACTCTGCTCTTCTCGGAAAACTGTCCTCTATTTCTGACGACTCATGTCATCTAAATATAATCGTACCATTACTTACAGGATAAATAGCATTGCACGTGTGGTCCAGTGAGACAAATTTCACCCCGTCTCATCTCCTTGTTTAAAAAGAAACCAAATATTAAAGCACTATTAGATTATTAGATTTACATTCTCCTAATATTTGCTCATTTTGGACTCATTTGGCTCCCTTTCAACATTATGTTCAATTCAACACACACACACACACACACACACACATATATACGGAGCTGGGTGTTACAACTGTGTAAACTGTGCAGCAAGCAGATCTCTTGACTAAAATAATACAATCACTGTTTCTGGAGCTCAGTAACAGCTGGAAGAATAGCTGGAACCCTTCATAATACAATATTGACAAGCATCATAAATTACACATTCGGGGCAGCGAGGGGTCACTGCTAGAGCGGAGATTAGCCAAGTACAAACAGCTGGGGGATTCTCGGCTCTGAGGTCAGAGGTGGCAGTCAGTTCGGCACAGCTCAGCACAGTGGAAGTGTGGCTTTCTGCACAGAGTGTACGAAGGACATAAAAAAATTGAAATGCAATAAAATACGAAAGTACAAAGCAGTCCACAAAGCTTGCATATTTAAATGAGTTGAACACAGGATACTAGAAACCAGATTTCTGTGAATTATTCTGTAAATGATCCTCAATTCTAGAAAACTGGCAATTGTTACTTTAGCATTGTAAAAAAAAATGTTTCAACAGGATTTGACTTTTTTTCATGTCTGTGTTCAGACTCTGTAAGTTCACTTCAATTACAGTGAACTAGGACATTCAATGGTCACTGAATGTTTTCAAAAATAAGTCAGGCAACGGGTTTTAATGATTTCTTTTGGATGACACTTAGAAAACAGTTGCAAAATGTCTAAAGATGCAAACAGAAACTGATGAAATCAGCAAATTAAACAAAACAAAACAACGAACAAGATAATCAGCAATAAATACACAGCAGAAGCAACAACAATGACAAGAAACCCCATTGATAACAATAACACAATAAGGAATAAACAAAGGATATTCCACAAAAGTAAATAGCTGTAAAGAGAGACAACAACTGTCATCTCAAGTTAGTCAAGACAAAAAGCAGTGCATGAAGTTGGCAAACAAAATTAAGACATCCTTCTAAAAAGACCCTGATATATGGAACTAGATCTGTTTGGCTATCACATGATCAGATTTGCTTATTCTGATCGGTGGTGCTGTGGAGATCGTGACATGTTATCATTAGCTCATTTTGCTTAAAGGTAGTGCTTGTCTTTTTTCACTGAAGACCTGTTTTTACATATAAATATATGTTTTGTGGCATGAACCTGAAAATGCGTTAATATTTAACATTTATTTGATCTCCACCAAAGATGATCATATTAAGGGCATCTGCTCTCAAACAGAAAAGAAAAGAAAAGAAAAAGATGATGTAAACTAAACATTTAGACTAGTCTGAAGCCTTAGGCAATCTTTTCTGTGCCATGTTCTTCTGTTTGTTTATTTGCAGATGATGATTATTATTATTTTGGAAATTTCTGCAAATGTTTTCTCTTTGTGCTTCATGTGGAGACAAAATTGTCATTAAACAGTGTCATCAAATTGTTATGTAATTTTTACAGGCCATCATAAAAGGCAGCAATTTCTATACTGCTATATAATCATCAAGCACTTTCTAGTTATGTACAGACCTAAAGTGTACTAGCTGCAAGCTTGAGATGCACAAGGGAATCCATCTAAACTGCAGAAAATACCATATGTTGCATAAGCATTGCCAGACAGTCTTTATTACTCAGGAGACAAACACTTATGCTCCAGGCATCAGCTTTTAATTCAGCCACCATTACCACTAAACAAGCACTGATGGCTCCAACAGAAAGGTTGCATTAACAGCTGAGGGGAATCCAAATTCTAATTATCAAAACAATTAAAAAAAAGAAAGTCCCCTGACAGACAGCTAGAGAAGCAAAGGGGTAGGGTGGGTATGAGTCATACTGTATTTTAACCATTTTCATGTTTTTGATCAGGGTTGATCCTAAAACCATTTGATTTTTTCCCCCTGTGAACCACAAGAGCAAAAGCCACACTAAATGGATGTACATGTCCCTGTGTTTGTGGGACTGTCTGCTTTTATCCAGAGAATAAGCAAATGCCTTTAAAAATGTCTGTGCTTCAACCTGAATCCTTTGCTATGACAAAAAATGAGCCACTCTAAATCAGAAATATCAGAAATATCATAAACAGTCTGCTCATCATCAAGCTTATGACATTCGGGGCAATAGAAAGGTGTATAAAGTGGCTCCATATGCCCAGAAAAAGCAGTCATCTTAAAGTCAGTCTGGAAACACTGCTAACTACTTATGCAATGCTGTTCCCAAGGGATGTTCCTTCCTGTCCTGTGAAGTGGGAATTCCTGAACAAGAAAAATCACCACTGCACAAGACATGCGATTCCTTTTCCTGTCAGAACGGTTTTCTGCATCTTCTCTTGTTTTTTTTCCACATGAACACATAAGTTGCCTGAACATTTAAAACCTGCGGTAAAATTAATCTCCCACATCTGCGCAGTGTAACTCGCATCGACCTCTTTAACTGGATGAAAAACAAGCCGCTTTCCCCGAAATGAAACAATAAAGAAAAATTCTGTCTTGAGCGGATAAAATCTTTCTTTGATTTTCAGTCAACAACACATTTGTTGCTTTGAATGAGAAAGGTCTCTTGTTATATTGCATGAACACAGTGCAGAGCCTTGAGCTGCATTGAATGAAGTTCCAGATTAAAAGTTTTAAAAAAAGAATAATTATTGATAACTATGTGTAGAATGTTTTTTTGTTTTTAAAAAAGAAGACGCAAAAAGCAAAAGTGGCACATAGAGAATGCTGTTTTGTTCTGTTTTTTTGCCATACATGAACTCTTTTCTGTGCATTTCTGTACAGACATGGGAAGCTACTATAAAGAAATAACAAGCAAATGTATATATTTCATTCAGTTCTTTAGCTTTTCACCTCAGTCCTCTGCTACATCATTGCTTTCTTAAAATTGCAGAGTAAATTTTAAAAGTGTAGCCATTCTTCTCGATTCTGACAAAGTTGTGACAACATAAACAGAAAGCTGTTATTGCAGATGTATTTACACACATTCATGAATACTAAAGAGTTCATTAAAGTGCCGTCAAATCTACGGTTTGTTTTAATCTTTTTCCTACAATACAATGACATTTCCAGACTGGTGCACTGTATGATTAACAAGATAATTTTAAGAACCCTCCTTTCAGATTTCCATCTGAATAACAATGAATAAACAAAATCAACTGCAGGCACTTGTAAAGAAGATAATGAAGTCAGCCCTTATCTTGGTTCAGACAGACTTGTGACTGATTTTCATTTGCTTTCACAGCCAGTGACAATTGACTTGCAATTAATTCTGTGACAGTCGACACAGTGACGGGGTAAAGTGCCTGAGTGATGGGCTAAAGGGAGTATTAAGACTGTTTAGAATGCAAGGCAGTAATAAAAATACCTGACTGTAAAGTGCTACAATATAAGTGAAAATCATACAGTGAGCATTTTGCAGTTTTATGCAAATGAAAGCTCTTGAGTCACCATTTATTTCTTTATATTTTGTTAGGGAAATTAAAATATCTGCAAGCATACATGAAAATACAGCGCATAAGTCAAAGACAGAGTTTGTAAAATTCTAGAAAGCTTCAGTATTTGGTATGACCAAAAGCACAGCACAGACATTTGCCTCAGGGAGTTCAGCACAGCCTGAACTCTGTGAGGCAGCTTTCTTCTAATTTCTTTAAGTAGTATTCTGGAAGAGTTCTCCAGGTTTCGTGAATCAAATCAAAGCTTTTCTGTCTTTTGTTCCCATTCTATCAAGATGATCCTTCAGTAATGCTGAGATCAGTTAGCTGGGGAGGCCAGTCCATGAATGATATCATTCCACTGTGTGTTTTTCTATTCAGATGGAGTGTGTTTGGGATCATTGTCTTGCTGAAAAATGAAGCCACCAACAATCTTGTGAATACTGATAGAGTTACGAATGGAGGAATGTATGGATTGACAAGCTTCCCACTGGCTGAAATGCAACCCCAAAGCATGACAGAGCCCCCACCATGTGTACAGACGCTCACTGTTATACCTCTCTCCTGATATCCTGCATACTGACGATGATTTGAACCAAGACAAGAATTTTCAAATTTGGATGACCTTCATAAGACCTTTTGCCACCAAGTTTTAGTGCAGTTCTTGTGTAATGTGGCATACCTCAGCCTTTTCTCCTTGTTTCCCTTCCTTGGCTTCTTGACGGCAACCCTTCCACTGAGTCTGAATTCTGAAGAGGCATCACTGAACAGTAGATGGATGAACAGGTAAACTGATGAACTTTAGGCTTCTTTAGGCCACTTATTTTTTTGTCGTTTACTTGTCTGGCTTCCTCAACTTCAAATTTCAGTGACTGGGTGTCGAGTCGAGTTTACTTGTTTTCATCAATCTAGCTTATTTCTTGTTGAAGACTTGGGTTCAGCATATATGAATACAGGCTAAGTTATGCCTAACTTCCTAATGTTCATTACTCTGTGCTACCAGAGTGAGTAATGCACACTCACACTGGCTGTACCTGTTACTTAAATCTTACCTGATATAATTTTTGTATACCTGGTCAGATTTTAGTATAAATAAATAATTTTCTTTTAAAATACTGCATTTCATTTTTAAAAAATCACTTTTGACTAGAGATTTTGCTGATCTACCAGTTAACTTACTCTTTGGCTACGCTTCAACAGTAGCTCAGTTTTGTGGGAAAACCGCAGACCTCTCAACCCTGAGTTGCACTACCAAATCCCATTTGCTTTACCCACAATAATTATAGACATCAACTATCACATTGTTTCCATAACAGAGTGTAGAAAAACAGTGTTGTCATCTGCATTGTGATCTCAGCTTTAGCATGATCGCTCAGCTTGCTGTGTCCATTTATGGTGTTAACGGCAAATGTAGGAAACAAAGAGCACTAACATTTTACAAACACAAACATAAACATGACTTTTTTTGCAGGGAAAAGGCATTAATACCATTGCCATGCTAGGAACCCCCCCCCCACCAAATAAGTTCATGAAAGCTAAGCTTCTACCAAAGGGTGAAGCAGACGTTCCACTACGCTCCAGGTCTAAAACAAGAGCACAGGAACTTGCTTTTCAACACATGCCGGAAGTTTCCATATAGTGAATCCCCATTACAATACTGGGTTGGCTTAGTTCAATGTATCTTGTTTCACATGACACTCCACTGCCACTCAAAGAGCACTTTGGGATGCAGTTAATCTCTGGAGTAGATGATGTGCAAAGCCCCTGAGAGGGGTTGAATGGAAGATATGACATTTTGTTGAGTGTGAGTGCTGATCTGCATGGACATAACATCTGTTCTGGCACATATTTTTAGAAAATGCAAAAGTGCTCCTAAACAGCTGAAGAACACTTTAATGATACTTTGTATAGCGTTCTGTTGTGGATGTTTAATAGAAAACCAAAGAGCACCATTAAAACAGACAGAACTCCAATGGTTTACCATATAAGGCTTACAGAATCCTACAGAATCAAGCACTTCAAGAAACAATCAGAGCAATTTACAAATTTATTGATAGCTTGGTGGTTTATTTAATTTATAAATTGTAAAAGATATATTTTTTCTTATACAAATTGTAGCTTTTATCCCAGATGCTGTATTATTATTTAAAATATTGTTTAAAAGCTTATTTGATTGTGACATACTTTGTTTTTAAATGTTTAAAGTATAAAGACTTTAATGCTCCAGCAACATTTTGCCTTATTATTTTCAAAAGCTTTAACATAAAATATATTACAGGCAACATTTCCAAACGAGTCACGTATAGTCATTTTAACGGCAAAATAAAACTTAAAACTGCAGTCATTCAGACATCACGCTTTTGTTTTGCTACCCTGATGTCAATATGACCAAGTGGCATGTAATAAATAAATGCTATTCAAAACTAGAGTTTTCAGTCTGTACATATTGTAAGAGCTAGAAACAATAATAGCACACAGCTGGCACAGTGCTCATGATCATATCTGTATCCGCTGCACCTGTCTTCTACGAAATGACAAACACAGAACCGTTACTCCCTCAGCCGCGTGTGATACTATAGTACCCACAGAAAACATCTATGAAAATTGCATGGATGGAATTCAGGGCCTGTATTTCACAATGACCCCAGCATACTGGTATTTATCTTTTAGACACAGACTTTACACTTGTATGAATTACACGTCTTTGTGTGTGTTAGTTTGTCTTAGCTCCACCTTGTCCTTTCAAACACCTTGAGAACACACAAATGTTCTTATCTTCACTCACCATACCTTTGTTTCACAGCCACAGTGAATTCGTGTTTAAGTGCCTCTTTATTTTCCATTTCGGACTCACCCATATCATTATTCAGAAGTGATGAAGTTCGTAGCACTTTGACTTCCTCCAAGTTGTTGACCTTGGAGGCTTAAAATCACTCAGTGGTGTGAGAAAGCAAAAGTAATTCTAAAGGAAATCGAGAATGCAATCTGCTATTATATCTGTGGTCCTAATGGAGCACTATTCCAGCAATTGTTGCCCTTGATGCCTTTTATTCACTTGCTTTTACATCTGCTGCTGATTGAATCTCAGAATATAAAAGATTTATGGTGCAACTAAAAGTTGAAACATTCCAGCTGTTACTTTGAAGACAGAGAGGCATTCAATACATAGCATAGAAAAGAGTTCTTAAAATGATTTGCTGAACAGAACACATACTAAATCCAGAACACACACTAGAAAGGGGAGTCACTGGATTATAAGTGATAAATGACTCATGTAAAAATATAAATGAAACAGGTAAAAAACTTCAACGGTCAAACAATTATTACACCATACTCTGAAAATCCTACAGCATTCCTCACATGAAACATGGCTTACAAATCAAGTTGTCACAATATCAGCAAATCGCACAAGCAGGAAACAGACTCCGACAAATACAATGAAACGCACTGTAAATCTTAGTGTAACAGAAAAAAAAGAAATTATAAACAGCCTTATTGTATTAGGTCCGTGTTTAGATGAATGCCCCATCTGTGCTGCCAAGGGCAGCTGATGTCATCAGGACGAGATGAGAAAATAATGCAAACTGAAAACTTGAGCCATTCAAGGAAAATCAACGAAGCAAGCAAAGCCATTATGTCCTTACACACACAAAGTTAGTACCCCCTAAAACAACCCATTTAACCCATGAATCTTTACGCTAGGACAAATATACATGCTGAACAGATGTATTCAACTAAGAAACTGTACAGAAGTAAATGGAGTTCATTTCCATTTCCATTCCCTACCATTATTTATATGTCATGAAAATAATTAAAATGCTGCAAATTTTTAGAGTTCGATGCCCTTAAACTATTCAAGTCCAACTTCTAATCGTAAAAAAATGCCAAAAACAACAAAAAAACCTATGAAAATATAGAAATACAACTTGTGTTTATTTTATTTATCTGATTTATGTTCCAGTCATGTCATTATTATTTCCTTCCTACAGTTTCAGGCATCCCTTGGACTGCCTGTAGGTCTGGAGAAAAAGCAGATGGTCCTACGCGCTGGCTTCTCCAGTTTACATGTCAAAAAACTGATTTCCAATTTGACCTATTTATCTGTCACTTTTTTGTTTGTTTGCTGGATATCAACCTGAGACATAAAAAGGTTGCTGGCGTTTTTGAACAGTTATCAGCAATTCTTCATTTATCTCTCACTTTAAGGAGCACTTTAGCATCTGTCCAGACCGTCGCTTCACTACAAGTCAATCTAATCAGTGTCGCTTGCAGATGCATCAGAATTAAAACGTGGACTGTCATGGAATGGAAACATTTTAAGATATATTCGATGAATTTGTGATGTAATGAAGCCCCATGGATTAAAGATTAAAATTTCCCTTTGTATTGAAACAAATTAAAATTTGCTAAGCAAGACAAAATGCTGCTTGTAATTTAAAGTTCTAAGAACAGGAACCGGTGGCCCTGAGCACTATGACAATGTGTGAAGCCTGTTCAAGGGTTCCCTGGTGGCTATGTGGTGCAGAGCAGCCGTTCAGCTCCCTGAAGCCCTCGGCCTGATATGAATAGCAGCGCTCCCTTTTCACATTTCAAATAAATCAGCAGTGTAATCCAAAGAGGCAGCTGTTTAAACTCTAGAGGAGCCTGACTGTAGCCTCAGGTTGACCAGCAGTTGTTTTTCAGTTAGCATTTTGCTGGCTGGAGATTAAAGACGAACTGTTTGCCCTTTGCCTTTAAACCTAGTCAGTTTCAAAAAGCATGCATGAGGACCTCGGGCTGAATGATCTGATATCTTTTACTTCCTAAGTTTCAGATTGATACTTTGTTTTTTCTTGACATACTTTTACAATTTTGGTTCGCCTTTATCCTGTTGTCCTGATTGCTTTTATTACATTGTATTGTACTTTGCAAAACTTCTAAAATGTGATTGTATGAAACAAAGAGAATATTGGTAAGGTAATGATTATAATTTAACAAGGGGATACACACAAATTCTAGTAATTTATTTCAGAAGGAGGCCTTGAAAGGAGGCCAGTTATTTGGATTTACTGGAATAATTAGCCAGGTGGCGTGCATATTTCTGTTTAAATAAAGCTCTTTTAGCCTAATTTAACTTCGCTTTAATGTTGCGTAAATACATAAATGAATCAAAAAAGATGTTACGTTCTAGAGTTTTAGATTTTGAATTTAATAGCCTTCTTAAGTTCAAAATGCTGCTGGGACTTTCCATTAGCGTTGCTTCTTAGCTGCTAACCTTTACTATTCTAAGCAACTTTGCAGTGATAAAGGGGATCCAGAGAGATTACAGCTTGAACCAGACCTTTATCTCATTTCTTTTAGGGCAGTGAACATGATGCACAATATTTGGACAGCTGTTATTCTGAAACTTATGCACATCTAGACAATTTATGGTTTAATGCAGTACGTTAATCACAGCTTTGGGATGCATGTCATTGTGGCTGCAACATCTGGTAACAGTACGCCTCACATGCGTGATTCACAAACTTCCCAGGACTCTACCTTTTAAAAGGAAATACTCGGCCTGCGAAAAGAGTATTAGTCCACCTCAGATTTGAGCTTTTCTCGTCAGTTAACTGCAAGCACACCGCATGTTTTTCTGCTGATAAACTAAGGCTCATAATTACATCAGTGTTTCAGAGCTTTGACGCTCAGTGGCCAGCCCTAAATTTTGGTGATCCAACCACCAACATTCTGATTAGTAGGTGAACGGCTCTAATTCCACCAAACATTGTCCAATATATCCACTATCCCTCCTTTAAGCATGTTCAAACCATCTCAGCTTTGCCTCTCTAACGTTGTCTCCAAACTGCTCGACCCGAGCTTCAGCTCTGCCACTTCCAGCTTTTCCTCCTGTCTTTTTGTCAGAGCCACTGTCTCCAAACTATGCAGTACATCAGAACAGGTCTCACTACCATTTTGTAAACCTTCCTTTTCCCTGTTGCTGCAATCCTATCAAAAATCACTCCTGAGACTCATCTAATCTCTCCACCCAACCCTGCCTACAGTCGTGCCACTCCTCACCTGTCATCTTCTCTATTCCATCTGCCTCCTTCACACACACATGTATTCTGTCTTCCTTCTGCTGACTTTCAGTCCTCTTATCTCCAGAGCATACCTCCATTTGACTCTCTTCTACCAGCTCCCTACTCTCACTACAGACCACAATGTCATCTGCAAAGATCACAGTCCATGGAGAGTCCAGCCTGTCCATCACCACTGCAAACAAGATGGGGCTCTGAGCCAATGCATGATGTAACCCACCATGTCACATACTTCCACTCGATGCTCTGATTCTGATTATGTTGCATGTAGTGGCTTAACGCTCCCTCTTTTGCTTCAACAACATGTTGCAGGAGCAACACAGCATCCTGTTGTTCACCTCCTTAGTACTGCATTGTGACAATAAACCACACCCCCCCACATGCATCCTATTAAACCACTTGCCATCTGCCTCTTTTGACTTTGCCTCTGTCTGTTTACCGGAAGTTATTCGCATACATGCATATATGTGTATATGTGCGCTATATCTTCTTCGTTAGTCTCTTTCTTAGTATGCCAGTAGTTACGCTTAGATCAAAGCTGCTTCATTCTGACTGGGTGTAATTACAGATAAGTAACAAATATCATCTAAGATCCAGAGCTTGAGATTGTGTTGATAACATTTCGAGGAGTAGCAAATTACCCTCTTTTCATACACTCGGGGGTCGTTGTCCCAGTCCCCTGTGGCAGTCGTGCATGAAAAATGCACGTCCTCCTGATAAAAAATTCAAAAATCAATCCGGGCTTGATTTTTTTATTTACCAGTCGCGGCTCTTGGATTACTCAATCAAAAAGCAAAATGAAGTGGTCAGACGCTCTTTATGCACATAGGCATTCGGTGTGCATGAGCAGTGAGTAGGGGTGGCTGGACTATTCTAGAAACCCATTAAAACCTGTGTGTGAGTACTTGAAATCGTGGGTGGGCAGAATTGTATCTCTCTCTCTCTCTCTCTTTTTTTTTTTATAATGCATCATTGTGAGAGCAAATTATATTCTATCCCTGAGTTGACTGTCACTTGAAGTGTGCTCGCAGGTCATGTTAGTCATTGTTATGATGAGTCATTCATGCTGCAGTGCTGGAACTATCTGGACGAGACGAAAACACTGCGTCAGATACTCAGATACAGAGTTTTTGTCTATGAACACTACAGTTTTTTTTTTTCTTTTTTAATGACGTCATATATCATTACATCATTACCTAACACTCAGCAGCCCCGAAACAACAAAGTGGACTTTACTTTTGGTTTATTCTGTTATAATATCCCTTTTAGATGCAGTTTTATTTTCTAATTCATCTTTTATTATCTAGACAAACATAAAAAAGAAGCAATAACTTGACTTTTAGAATAGAATAGTCTTCTACTAAATAATCACCCATGGATGTATTTATTTCTTTCAGTCAGAGATCTTGATAAATGTGTTATATAATGAAGCTTCGTCCTGATATAAACTGATGTCCCAGAGAGAAAAGATCACTCGGGGATAAAAGCTATTCTGGCAATGACTTGTAAAAAAAGTAATCTGTAAATAAATAACTCTCCATACAAGCTTATAATGTGTTAGATTTGGCTGCTAAGTAACAGGATGTCATCTATTTCTGCTATACTTTAAGCTTGTTAAAATATCCCTCGATGACATGTTTTAGGACCTAGAATGACACTCTGTGTCATCAAATAACAGTTTGGGTCTAATATTTTTTCCATAAACTCGAGCTTTAAGAAAACTTTTCAGTGTAAATATACATTATTTCTTCAGAGTGCAGCCCATTCTCAGTTAAATCTTCCAGACTAAGTGTACTAGCACAAATTCAAATATTTAGCTGAACCCAAGGGCGAGTACACACTGTATTCTTTTTAAATTATAAGTTTATATAGCAGGTCAGAAAATGAAAGATTTCCAGCACGGCAATGACCCACCTTCCCTAATCTGAAGCAGCCACAGAGACACCTCGTTACCTTTGACATTGGTTATGATTGATTTGTTTTAATTTACCACTTGGTACGGCTCCGCTGTTTGTGGTTCATTTCCAGCAATGCGAGACCTGCATATTGTTCCCTCTTCCTACTTTTCTTGTCTGTAGTTTAGAGAGCATTACAACACTGCAAATGCATCACAAGGATTATGAGGAACAGTTGAGGAAATGCTGGAGATGTCTCCACCAAACCACGAACCCTTGCAATTAAGAGTTAAAATGACACATTGCCTCACATGACAAAGAGAAATTCGGTGGATTTGACCAAATTTGTTTTTGTGTTTTAGCAGTTGACTTTAGGTACTTGAGTTAATCAAAACACCGGATGGCATCTGGCAAAATGAGTGATGTGGAAACAAACTTTTCTTTTCAAGCACAAATATCATTGTGCACAGTGAAGATCAAACATCCAAGTAACATCCAAGTCATGGACTCTGAAACAAAAGAGACAAGATTTAATCTGCTTGTTTAAATCACACTGCAGCAATAAGAGCTTAACATTGCTGAGTGTTAACTTGATTTGACTATGAAGTGTATGCATGCAGCTGACGCCAACTGCACACGCACGCTTTAACCTCAATAATCTGATCAATCAACCGGCTTCAGCGCATAGAATTGATTCTGAATCTGTGCTTGTGATTAGTGTAAATGTCCACCAAATAAGGCCACAAATACGCCTTGTTAACCTTTCTGTTATTTATAGGGTTTTTGTTAATTTATTTAATTATTGGCACGCATCTGATGCAAAATCCCGGCAGCAGTTATATAATGACGTCAACATTAAATATAATTTCTTTAATTACATCCTGTTATGGGCAAAGGGTACAGGAATGACAGGACGTTTGGGAAACAATACATCCTGTGTTTATAAGAAAGTCTTATCTGGGGATGTGCAGGAGATTAATCACAAGGAAATCTGGAGCATTTTTTTTTTTAAAGCACAAGCAAACAGACAAATCACCACAACTCGATGCCATCCAGAGATTATAAGTGTAAATATGACATTCTAATTCTAAAACAATCAAACCATGATATCAAAATGCTTTTGTCATTATTTCACTTCCATTTTCAGGGAGCAACAATAATTTAACCGTAAAACAAATTATTATCCGCAAGGCGCCAGCTATATTTGGGATTTGTGGATTTTGCTCTTGTATTTCCACCAGCAGTTCTCAGGCAGGGCACTAGTGGATTCCCATGAAAGGTTAAAGGGGCTGGAAAGAACATTAAGAAGGAAGGGGGGGGGGGGGTTATATTTCCTTTTCTTCCCAGGGTCCTTTACCCAAAAACAAGGACTTGAGTCTAACTTTAAATTTAGAAATAAGAAATTTCCATTTTAATTTAGTGAACCACTGCATATAAATGTGTGTCAGTTTGGACTCTTAAAAACAGGGAGGGAGAAGTGATTCATTTTATTCAGCGTGGTCCTCTTAGTCATCATTACCCACCTTGAATTTTCATCAACAGAGAAATCTGGAATCCAACCAATCTTTAAATCTATTTATTCCCTTCAACCTGACAGGGACAAAACACAGCAATAGCAACTCAAGCTAAAAGCGCTGCATGGATCAAACAGACAAGACGCTGTTTACTTACTGACCTATGACATCAGGTAGTCCTAATTTAGCAGAAAATATGTAGAAGCTCAGAATTAAAATTTTCTGCACCTTTACAATGTTAAACATGTGAACATATTTCAACATTAAATTCGGTCAGAACATGAAAGAATTTCTGCAGTCTGCTTTTTAAAACCTTAAACTAGATTTAGTTTTAGAAACATAAAATCACCTCAGCCTCATGTTTACTTAAATAAAAGCCTCTCACAACTGTAACAGGCTTTTACCCTGCCTGATAAAATGCCAGCAACAGCTGCCAAGAGAGCTCGATGAAGTCTAATAAGATGTGGTCGCCCTCCCAATGAACCTAGACATGCAAGTGTGGACAATTGCACCACTGGAGACTCTTGTGCTGCCACTAGAAGTCTAGTAGGAGCTGCAGAGAGGTGCGAGACACTTCATTCACATGAGGGCTTTTTATCTAAATTGGTGATTTAAAAGAAAAACAGTCTTTGTTCAGATGAGCATTTAAGCACTATTCCAGAAATAATTCCCGTCTTTATTAATAAGCATTTATATACACCTCACATGCATGACAATTCAGGCGTACTTGCAGCAGGGTGCTGGATTTTTGTTGAAAATACAGAAGAAGAAAAGCAATGACAAGAGGGAAACCAGAGATTTGCTTGCTTGGAGTGGTAACGGCAATGTTAGGAGGAAATGGTGATAGAAAACAGACAGGGAGTAGACAGAAAGCAAATACATATTACTGGGAAAATTATCCAGCGCCAGAGGAAGCCAGCAATAAGAAAAGAGCAACCGACAGGAAAGATAAAATCTCAGTAGGGATATGAGCCTAGCCTTAATGTTTTGGTGCCATTTGGGGACTGACGAGACCTAATGACATGAGGAACATCGTGACTGCATGACAGATTTTAAAGTCTCTGTTTCCTTTCCATTCAGATTACAACACAATCCTGGAATACTTGCAGTAAAAGTGGGTGAGAGACATTTTTACTGTTTAAGGAGTATTAAAACGTAGTAGTGTAGATGTATGGGATAAACAAATAAATATACATTTAAAAAGAAATGCATGTGTGGAGGAACCCTGAACTTAAAAAATTGAATATTCTATAACTCTGCTTCCTCCTAACACGAACAGCTCACAAAAAGAAAGAACTGCAGTTTTTTAAATGATTTTTATTTTGTCACTAAGGCAATAACACCTCTGCAAAAGAGCGGCATTATGAATGTCTCCGTGTGAAATACAGCTTGCTCATACCTATTCCAACAGCAGTTCATCACCCTAACCCAGTGTATTTAGATGACCTGTCCTTAAACTGGGTCATGCAGAACCAACTGCTGCACAGTCTGCTGCTGGGTAAGGTGAGCTCTAATGCCGTGCCAGTGCTGTTGGGAATTTTGCTTACTTACTGTGGTATGCTGCCTATTCTCCTTTGCAGTATGCCACCAGCGCTGGTTGTTTTCTTGTGCTCTTGCCGGGAGCCAGATAAAGAACCCTGCAGGCACCGAAATCCCCTCTCTAGTTAAATCCACTGTCGGCTCCTGTGAAATTGAAAATCCACTTGAATTCTCTGTAATCTTTGATTATTTCTGGCACATGTGCGAATTATCATTGGAAACTTTGTAGACGGGATATAGAAATCCTGAAGCCTCCAAGCTTTAATTTAACAAAACAAAATTACACACTAATAAAATGCAGCTGAATTTCCTTTCACTTCGATTTTTGTATTACAGAAGAAATTTGAGTAAAATAATCCTGTTACCCCCCAGATTTATGTTTACAGTAAATTACATTTAGAATAAGGCAATAAGAGAATGAGAGATGCATAAAACAATTTTCCCAGGTTCTTTGACTCTGTCCATTGTCATTAGCCAGCCATTAGAGATTCAAGTAAATGCCCAATGCATTCTCCTGCCTCCATGCAGACTGGAGCACAACAACAATAATCTGTCTTGCATTTATTGATTGTTCATAATTGAATACAACCCATCTACCTTACTAAACTGCACACACAGCAGTTTAGTACCAACGTGTCAAATAACCACAACAACCTGTATTGTTTAAAAATATCTTAATGTATCTAAAGTCTAATTAATATTGATTTTTTAAATGATTTATTCTTATTTACTGAAGATATTTTGCATAGATTTCTACAATTTCATATAAAATAGATCTGAAGTTTTGGAATGTTTGATTTGATGTAGTTTATCCCGTCAACATTTAGCATATGTTGCAGTTTTAAATCTGTTATGACTGCCAAAGATAATTAATTTAGTCTTACATTTGTTTGCTAATTATTAATGAACTCAAAGTATGTATCATCTACAAAAGCAGTAAGCCTTGGTTACATTAATTAATTAATTAATTAATTAATGACAAAAAGATAATTATATTAAAACATTTTAAAATACATATTAAAATGGTTTTAATTATAAAAAGGCCACTTTACAACTCATACAGCACAGAAAACGTGCTTACCATAAGCAGGAAAATTGATTTATCAGGAAATGGACTTGAGGTTAAGATAAGTGTGGTTATATTTTGGTTTGCTTGGTCCCCCCCCACCAAACATCACTCAGCATAAGTTTCAGTTTGTTGGAGAAACATAATTATCTTCATGACTCCAAGCTAAGAAAGTATATGTCCTGAAAGGCATGTTTTTTTGTTTTTTTTTCTACTGCACAATTGCCGGAAGGCTTGTGGGCTCTCAGTAGTGACCAGCCTGGACAGACATTTCCTCGTGTGATAGAAGAACTACCATTCTGCAGTCTGTCTTGTTAGCAGATGTCCTGAACAATGGGCTCCACAAACAAGCCACCTCTTCCCCTTTTCTCAGCTTAACTGAGAGAAATTGTGTAAATTGTTGAACATTCCAGCATGGCTTTCTAAATGACTTTGCTTTGAGAAAACTTTGTTTTGTCTTCACACAAGAGCAACAAACTATCTGATTGTTAAGTAAATACCATCATTATGGATATTTAATTTCTGTGCATTACCACATTAAAGTCTGCTCATTTCTACATTTCCACAGGTATTTGGCTGGTATTTTTGATGAAAAGACATTTGACACAATTTAAGAGGGGGGATGCAGACATTTGGCATGGTGTGGGGAAGCTGACAACAGGGGAAAAAACAAGGACTGCTGAGCATCCAAGGAGACCAAAGTTAAAACTAGAAATCATTAAGCAGTAAGAAAAGATGGCCTTGACATCGCTACCAGAAAGTTTAACAGAGCAATGCAGAGTGGAGTGGGTTGCAGGACTGGGTAATATATACTGCAGCTTGTTGAGTTGTTTATTGAGATCAAGTGTGCTAGCCAAGGAACTGAAACAGGGAGGTGGAAACAATGGAGAAAGAGGGAGAAAAAAAAGTCTTTGTGCTTACACATGCATATATTTTAGAATTGTGCGCTTGCTAAATTGCAGCTTTGTGCAGCATGAGACCCCGGTTCACATCTCACTGGTACTTTTTGCATTATGGACTTCGCTCTCACTCGCTGGACACCTTTTATCACCAACACTGACTTCATTAGGTTTAGGAAAAGATCTTGGTTTAGGTTAAACCCCTATACTCCAACTCTCCTCCATGGCAAATGAAGACTTAGGAGTTCCAACTCATCTGGGCACAGATGCCAAAAGACACGTTGAGTACAAATGAGCAGCTTTAACTAAATGACACCCCGGAAATGAGAACGAGCTGGTGGGACTATGATAAGTTGGAAGATCCATCTTATCAATACATCACATTTAAATGCAATAGGTCACCTAACCAACAAGTGTGGGCTGTATTTAACCGTATTTATTCGTATTTAACACAACTTCTAACCTTTAACAAGAATTTGCACATCACGAGTTTAAGATCTTGGATTATTTCAGTTTGTAAATGTGATTTTTTTTTGGGCATCAAACAAACAAAAGAGATCTGCAGAAGATCTTCCACTGGAGGACCAGCTGGAACAAGTCCCGATGGTTTTAGTGTCAGCTGGACTGCTGATCTGTTCCGGGTTCCATGCGACAGATTTAGCAAGGAGTTAAATCCCTAAACCTCTGGTGTCAAATCCAAGGGCAGAGGAAGTATGATCATTACAGTACACTCTGAGTGTATTTTTGTTGCTATGGGCACAAATGCAAGACTGGCATGAACTGCAAATCTGCACAACGTGCATTTTTTCAGGACTGAATTCTGAAGACAGAATTACGGTACTTTTGAGTATGGATGTTTGGTAATATGTGCACACAGAACTGCATTCGTTCAAGACGGAAATATTCTGTAACACACACCAACAATGCTCACATAGAAAGACACACGGCTCTAATTTCCCACACGCAAAAGCTCTGTCACAGCTTATCCTTTCATTCTCACTTTCTGCAGTGTCCATGCCACTGTTACGATACACCTGTCATTACGCTTCCCATCGTCAGCTGCCAAGCGTCTCTCTGGCTGATGTGCATTTGGATTTCCTGGAAGCTCTACACGCTGGATTTAGACTCACAGACAGAGCATCAGCTAATATGGCTGAAAGCTGCTGACAGAAACTTCACTTAAACAAAAAGTGTGTATGCTGAGTTGAACACATTTATCCACAAATAATCGAGATGCTTTCTGTTTTTGGGTCAAATTAACCTCTGACATTTCTACGTAGTTGCAACACGATATTTTGTCTGCAGTGGTACAAATTTGAATAAAACAGCATGCATACAAATGCAATAATACAGTTTGCTCTGCTGGTACATTACATTAATTAATTTAATTTATTCATATATTATTTGTTAAGCTCTAGCTCTGCTGTTTCATCCCTTTTTTTTGCATCTGATAAAACATGACACTGTACTGTAGTACTGTAGCATTTCTTTGACTATTATAAGGCTGTTTGTTTCTTGTGTTGCTGACACTTTAATACGTGCAAGTTAATTGCCAGTTTTCACCTCAACATAATTTGAATTTAATATGAATGAAACGGCAACACATTCTTGAATGTTGAGACCTGAAATAGCTGACTCTAAAGATAAACCAATAGATGTGTGGTAACAGGAATTTTTCCCAGTCTACCTTCAGTGTCCGTGGCCCAAACTATAAGGCACTTACTATTATACAATATAGTTATTTGTCAGTTATTTTTTAACTCCTCTCACAAACTCTAACTCACTGACATTAATTATGTCTCTCAAACATTTCCTCCCCTCATAGCGTCACAATGTCACGGTGTCCTTGCACACCAAAGCACCCGCTTTGAGTGTTTCCCAAGGAATGTGGAGGCTTGATGAACCCCTCATGTCACACATGGCCAGAGGGAGAAGCAACCCCAAGATTCTCAGATATCTGCACCTGTCTATACCGTGAAGCAAAGAAGCCCCAACATGTAAGCTGCAGGATAAAAAGAGAAGCCTGTCAGTTTCAGAAAGAGACGGGGAGATAATCACAGCGCAAGGGAGGAGTGCATGAAGGAAGGGGGTGGGGGGTCAGACAGAGTCAGGCTCAATTTCCTGGTATATTATAGTGCTAAAGTAATAAGTCAGATTTCCCAGATAGTCTCCTATTAAAACCAATTTGACTAGCCACAGGGGGATAAACTCATTTATTAAATACAGTAGGATGAATATTTCCCAACGTGAACTTAAAATGAACCGCAGACTGACTTAACCTTTCAAGCACTAGAGAGAATGTTTAGTCACAATAGCTTCAAGCTAATGTAGGATGCCCATGTCATCATAATAAAATTCTAAAATGCTGTCAAACACGATGCTGGCCATGCTTACAATCTCAGTTTTGCACAAGTGTCTAATATAAATGCAGTAAACAAGTCTACCTGAACCCTGTTTGATGCAAATCCATTCACATTTGAGTCCCCAACGAAGTGACCAATCATCCACAAGACTAACATGGTTAAAAGAAATGGTTTAAAATAATTTAGCAAGAATGTAAAGAAGCCAACATTAACATGTTGGCGTGTTACTGAACTGCTCAATCCACAAGTCCAAAGTGCAGCTAAGCCTTTAATTCCCTCACTCAGACCATCCTTGAGGCATATTAAATGCTACACTGATGAAATGTAGTGCAAAGATCGACAAGCTGAGTAACTGTAGTAAATGCTGACAGCTGCTACTGTACTGATGATCATTTCAATGTTTAAATAGGAAAGGGTCTCTTGGGGTTAAAATCTCCACTCATTTATTCCATCAGCTATCTAAAGGCATGAGTTTCCCACAATTGCTAAAAATACATGGTCACAAGGTCTTGCTGCTTTTTCGACATATATCATCCAGCCCCATGTCAGACATAAAAGGTTCAGATTCATTTGGCTATATGGGATGCCTGTGAAAGCCCCAGAAGGAAGCTGAAGAAAAGGATGTTTAGGCTGTGTCTCGGATCTGTTACCGCCATGATCCTGCTAAGGACAGATTCGAATGACTCCACGACCAGATGAATGCATGAATATACGGATGCATTGATGGATTAAAGGTGAATCACCAAAACAAAACTAATATAGTTTGTCTTTGTTTCTCTTCTTTATTTTTATCTGCATTCCCAAAAGAGTAAATCAAATGAAAGTGTTTTTATTTAAAAAAAAAGTCCTTTCTTTGACATTGATGAATTCCCCTGCATCTCCACATAAATATTTGAGGAACCATGCAGATCGTGTTGATATATGGTAGGTGTGGGCGTTATCCGTGCTTCTATACTCAGCCTACATTCTTTAAAATTTGCCCGTGTGACCTGCAAATATTAAATTGTGAGTTCCCCCTAACTTAAACAAACTTCCTTGGCCTCTTTCCAGTGTCTCTTCTGCTGCGTGAATACAGCAGCTATCAGTATCAGTCAGGGTAAATGTTTCCATTAGGCCAAAGACCTCCTGTTGTTCCCATTTCCTCTGCTGTCATGAGGAGGTGCAGGTTGGGGGGTGATTAGATAGCAACGAGCGCACACACCGGCGCCCCTCCGCATCCTTTGCAGCTTTTTCAGTGTTGTGCAGTGTCGGGGTGTGGACTGTATTGTCGTGGTGAAATGAATGAAGAGGGTAACTGGTTTTCCTTAATGGGAAGCTCATATTGTTGCTATTCTTGCTATGCATAGCTGAAGTGCATTTTGGTCTAATGAGGTACCGACTGTTTCAAAATGAAATTCTCACCCACTTAATGGTTTCAGTTCAGTTTAAACCAAAAGCATGACAGTGTCATTTTGGTGCAGCGGTGACAGATATGTACTATGATGCTGGTGCTGAGTAGGTAGCATACGGTGGATCTTTCAGCTAGCAAAAGCTGTCTCGTGAAAAGAAAGTTTATTGGAGCAGCAACCAGCAAAAGTTGCCAAGAACACCAGTAATGTCTAGTTTTTTAATCTAAAGGAGCAGTGAGGGCACATCCGATTAAAAACAACCCTTCACTAACAACATCTTTTGTTGTTCAGCTGTATCCTATTGAGCTTGTTACAGACTGAATCTGGACAATTTACATTCATCCACTGATTTCAGAAATTACTCCATTTAACAGCCATTCATTTCATTACACATATCTGTTTGTCCACTATGTGTAGCTAATATTTTTGTTTGAGCTGTTGGCATCATATTTACAGTGGGATGCAAAAGTTTGGGCAACCTTGTTAATAGTCATTATTTTCCTGTATAAATCGTTGGTTGTTACGATGTTCAATAAATTAAAAAAAAAACTGGAATTGTTGTTTGCAATTAAATTTGGTTCTCCATATAATTTACTTATAATTTTAATTCTTAATCATATGTTTAGAAAGCTTTTTTAACAATTTAATCACATCTTTAACCATGTACTTACCCATTATTTTTAGCAAACTGTTAGCTAGCTATTCTAGTCAAGCTTATTCATTTAGCTAATCTTCTGTGGTACCCCCTGGCTATTTTAAAAGTGCCCCTGGGGTCTTTCCTTAGTAGGGAATCATTGGGCTAGAGGGCTATACAGTGATCTCAAACAATAGAAAGTCCAGAAACTATGGAGGCAGAATCGATGGAGAGTCCAAAGGAACAGATGCAAGTCCTGTTTGCTGGGTTGATGCTCATCTGTGGCCCTGGTTTATCTCCTCTACAGGATGTATAGATGTATCATTCTAGAGGAACTGGAGTACCAGTGCCATCTCAATGGGCTGCAGGTACCGTCTCATGCTAGAATGTGTCTCATACATTAGTAGAAAGTAAAACTAGGAAAAAATTAGTCAGGAAAAGGAGTGAGCAGGGGTCTGTGGCTACAAACTGCAAAACCATTTCTTTCGATCTTGTTTCCTCTCCAGTGGACAAGTTGGTACCTGTTTCTTTTGCACCAAAGGATGTCAGATTGATTCACAATGACTTCTGCTGCCTAACTGGACAGACTGACATCCCTGAAGTTTAACAGACTTGGCAGTGTACTGTGATGATTAATTGTTTCCTAATTTTATTTTTATTTTTGTTGTTTATGCTTTGAGCCATTTATTTATTTATTTATGTATGTGAAATATAGCTCATTTGGGTCAAAGTGTAGAAGAAAGTACACAACGTCAAAAAGAAAATAAAAAAAACACAACTCCCTGTTGTGCACTGTGTGGAGTGTACAGCTGTACCACAGCGTTTGAGGCTAAGTGCAGGTGACAGGAACCTAAAGCAGTCTCTTCCCTTTTTTTCAGCCAGTAGTGTACATAGTTACTTATTTAGGTCACGTAAGAGGGATACAAGCCAGAAGCAGCAGAGAAAAAGACATGAAATGTCTGCTGACATATAACTACAGGAATTGTGTTCCTTAACAATTTTTCACCACTGAGGGAAAATTATATTTTTAAAACTTTTTCCCAGGTGGCATGTTGTGGCTTTGAGTAAACCTGTCTTGCCACATGCTGAGCCAGATAAGGGTCATAAGAAATTCCATATGTCAGCTCAGGCTGTTGTAGACAGTGGAGCAGTAAATATGTGGTGCCGGGAGTCTTCATTGGACAAGCAGGATGCATACTGTAGAAGGCTGGATTTCCTTTACCTTTATAGCGTTGGACAGTTTGTACAGTAATGACTTAACTTTTGTACTCATTTGAGTAGACATCTTTGTTTAGCAGAATTTAATGCTTAAAAGTATAGTGCGCTGTTAAAGTGCACACTCTCAGAATATGCTGTATGCAAAGTAACATGTATACATGAATATAATCACTCATAGTTGCATAAATAATATTATACTGCTAAATATTCCATTGGGACCTTGCTTATTTTAAATATTTATGAACATTATACTATTCAAGAACAGCATTAGTAGCATTAGGGTTGTATTCAGTGTTAATCCCTACATTGTCTCGATTTGCATGACCATTAATTCCAAATTAATTACAGTGAGAGTAAATTCATTGAGACTTGAGCTTATACACATAAAAACATGCTAAGGTTATGGATGGCTAATGTTTGTAATACATAAGCAAGGTAAAATATCTGTTTTTCATATTTTAAAGTATGTATTACTTAGTTTGCCTAGTCAGCATTTAAACACTAGGGATATGATTAGGGGCTGGGAATCAGAGTAACCCATGCTACTGTCATAATACTGATGGTACCACAGTCCACACGGCTTAGTACAGGTGAGCAGTGGAGAGTATCCTTACATCATATGTCACTGTGCTCTGCTCCACACAGAAAGCCTGCAGTGGGGAATTATCTGCACAAAATTTCATAATCATCAGCATCCTCCCATTGACTGAGGACACCTTCATCAGTAGTTGGAGGAAGAGGATTGCCAGTATCATGATGACCTCTTCCCACCTTGCTGATGGACTGTTTACCCCCACTACCCTCAGGAAAAAAAGGTTCTGCCATCCCAAAAGCTATCACATTCAAAACTCTGCAACATACTACAGTACTTTTCACATGCAAATACCCACATACCATTACCATGCACAATACCAAATTACACACAATGATTCTTTTAACTTAGCAGTAACACTGAATATATGCTTCCAGCTGGATCGACCATCAGCCATGGACCAAAATTTGTGAGGAATCTCTCCTACGCCTTGTTCAGTCTGTGCCTTGAAGAATTAAGACAGTTCTAATGCAAAAGACATGACAGGTTATAGATTTGTGAAAAACGTACAACTATCAAAGTGTGGGACCACGAATCATTTTTCACTCTATAAAATTCAACTCGTCTGTGCAATGGTAATAAAAGAAATATTATTGCACCTCGGGGTCTTTCTGTACTTTGCAACACTTTCAAGTTTTGTGCACTTAGTCACCTGCTAATATGTTGCTCATAAAATAAGTTAAATTAAGTAATTTGTATTAATATGGTGTTAGTCATAATCTCCCATTATCACATGATTTTTTTAATAGACTCTTCAGAAATTACTCAACGCTTAAGGGATTTGGGAACGGAACAACATAAAAAAAATGAAGCTTGTTTGTTCGCTTTGACGCTTTCAGTGGGGACTCTTTGGCAACATCGCAGATGTTTCTCATTACAACGGCCCCCACTACAGAGTCCCAGACGTGTCAGATCAACTACACAATTCAGTTACACTGTGTTCTTTTGGGATGTTTCACTTCAACACGAAACTCATAAATCAAGTATATAGTAGATGGGACAAGTGAGACTGATATGAAATGTTACACTGAAGCATTAACTGCTGAATAGATTTGCTTGAATGGCTGTAGAATAATGCAGGTGAGAGTTTAACTGAACAGAACCTTTTATGGGCATTGTACTGCAGTTTGATGCAGTTCTTTATCTTGGGTATCTTTTGCTAATCATACAGTCAAATTAAGGAAAATGGTGGTTAGAGACTGTGGCACAACCATAATTATTGTTACTGTTGCCTTTGAGAGACAGGGACCAGGTCTGCGACCACTTGCAGTCAGTTGCTGTCTTCGAAGCAACTTCAGTGGTTCTGCTTAGTTTGTCACATCTGTTGCCGTCTCACAGAAATTCACTGCTTACATTCAGAGTCCAGCCAGAACCTCACTGATTTTAAATAGAAGTTCAGAAATTCCTCCATAAATACTGACTCAGTTGCTGCATGACAGCAATTTAACTATTGCAAAGACATTGCATTGCAGATGAGTTCTGCTTCGCCAGTCTGTATGAGAGTGACTGCAGTCAGACTGCAGTCAGACCACCATTGTCTGGAGATAGGTCGTCTCCCACCAGACCACCTGTGCAGTGCTCGCCCAGAGTTTGAGGACGCTGCACGCTCAGCCTCTGGATAACCAGTTGGTCGTTGTGTTTTCAGAAACCGAAACGGGGAAATTTGAAAACATTTGCTGTATTATAATTTAAACAAAGTACGGTGATATTGGACAAAATGTGTAGAAAATACTATACTGTATTAGTATGTAGATACACACAAGATAGGGACATTGTCTAATTCAGTAAAATAATAATAAAAAAGAGACATTGTACGTAAATATATATGTGTATATACGTTCTTCACATCCAGAGAATAAAACAAAACCATTTACATTCAAACAGCAGTGTGAAGTCAATGCGTCAAGACTACCAAAGTTTGATACAGTACAGTATAAACAAAACCTACAGACATAGTCCTCAATGCTTTGTCATACTTTACAACATTTTACCAAGTGTCACCGGGGACATCACAAATCCTTTGGAGAGTCATATGAAAACATTTCACACATAAATACACAACTTAAATGATACACAAGATTTACTACATTTACCAAAAACCTATGGCGTTTCCACAAATCTGAAATTACTTTCATAAATGATTATGAGGCATTACTACACAATAAATGAGTATTTATGGATACTTTATAGCGTTCTCATTGTACATGAATCACGTGCTGCAAAGCAGTACAGCATCAACCATACATGCAGATTGTATAGTTTATGTTTAAATGAAGAAACTGTCCTGCAGATCTGATATGATAAAACTACAAACTGTATGTTGGATATTAAAGCCTGATCTCACATAGAATCAATACAGAATGAATACTGAGAACATATGACGCGAATTGATTGGTTTTGCCTCAAACATTAACCTCTTACTTACTTTCTTAAAAATACGCCAATTCCTTGTTTAGTGTAGAAACAAGTGCTTTAAGTCACAGCTGTATTAAAGACTGACAATGGAAACATTCAACAGTTATCATACATAAATGAATAGCCAGCAATGCAAATGTTATTGACCTTTTCATTGGTGGTTATTTTAGATACCCATGAAATTTTTCACAAATGAATCTCATGAAAGAGTTACTATATTCATCCTATTTCCCTCCATTAAAAAACCCCCACAGACAGTGGTTGAATGCTTTCATGAGTATACTATACTCATTAATACTGTATTTATATATAAATCATGCATACGCACACTCACACTTGTCCTCTTTGCAGAAATGTTAGATTTACAAAATATTTACATTGACTGATAGTGACGTGTGTTCCCAGCATTATGGAAAATGTGTTCAAATGATTTACAGTGAAGAGAAAAAAGACAAATAACAAAAAGAAACAAAAGTTCAAAGAAGGTTCTGTGATTTGAATGAGCACAAAAAACACATATTTCAAAATGAACTAAATGCTTTCAAACTGTTTTCATCAGTACACATTTTTACAATTTTTAGTGGTTTTTTGGGTTTTTGTCGTGTAACATGTGACAAGTTTATCATGTGTACTTCTTAATAAGGCTGTGTGCAGACTAGCATTAGCACTATGCTAAAGCAGAGGGCGCTTTCCAAAAAAACAAACAAAAATAAAGTCATATAGCTTAACCCACGTTATATCATAGTGCACTGGGATGACTTGGAAATGTCTTCTTTATACCTCACTCTCAGGGAATAAAATACTTTTAGCCTTAAAATAAATAACAAAAAGAAGAGCAAATTGTGTGTTTTCATCCCTGGTCACAAAATAGCGACATTCTATCAGATGCCACTGGCGTCCCATACAGAAATATCAGAGATAATAGTAGTAAATAGTAAAATAGTAAAACTACCAGGTATAGGAAAGGACCATGGTTTGTAAAGTCATAACCCTGCATATACAAAAATTGCTCTAAACCATTGTGGCTAAATACAACACCAAGAGTTCCTCTACAAGTGTCTATACGTGAAGATTGGGGACAAGAGATCCCTTAAACTTGGTGTGTTGTAGTACCACAACCTTGTAAGTATCAGAGACTCCAGTGGCTTTGACAAAACATCAGTATTTCAACCCTGGGAATGACAGTAGGCTAAATTAATGCATGCATTTTTATGCACTAATCACTATAAAGTTTTGGTTCACTGAGTTAAGAAGGTTTTTGCCCCAGACAGGATTCATATAAAAGTAAGTGAGAAAGCACCAGTCAGCCCTAAAACAAACAGGCAGTGGACGTTTTGGGGATTTCTATAATTTGCTCATGCATGAAAATAAGAAACGCTATTCCTTGACACTTCAGACAGATCTAATGCTTCTTCTCTTTTACCATTTTCATTTCTTCAGCGTAGCGGAAGCGTTAGTGGACATTCATGTTGCTTGCTTCATTTACATCACGATTTAGCCTGGTTCTATTGCACGTTCCATTTTTCATGTGCAAACTGATAATATGATCACTGAACTCAAAACGTTCATACTGGCCTTAAGACATTGTTTCGCAGCATGACTATCCTGTAAAAAGACGTGGACAAAATGCAAAAGTAATCACACCAATATCGGGATTTAGCGGCCTCAAGTTCTCAAATAAAGTGAAATCGGCAAATCGGCAAACTTTTTAGTACAGATAGTAAGCTTGCCAACATTAAGATACAGATTCAATTCAGGTAAAAAAACAAATGTGAAAAATGCATACTGGCTTCAAAGAAGATGGAAGTGAATCAACCATAATTTCTGACGGTTGCACTATAAAGAAACAGAAACATGGCTTTGTTCATTACACAAGAGGAATTAAATCTTTCTCCTCTTTCATGCGTACATTAACAATTCTGGTATTCTTAGATTTGATTTAATTTTCTTCCTATGTACTATGTTACTGCAAAAAGCAGCACCTCATCCAATAAACTTCTTGTATTCAGTCTGACAACTGAGTACTGTTGTCTTAATTATTTCTAAATGCTTTGAGAGGGGTAAGGATAAAGACAGCAGTGAAAGGGAATGTGATGTGTGCTTAAGGGAGCCAAGTCTTTAAACAAACGCTGCATTTCATTTGCCTCGGAAGTTGCACGTCAGAGCGGGGTGTGATGTCACTCCCGAGCTGAGTGCGTCCTAGCTGCGTTCTGCTCCGTCGCAAGGTAGAGCCATTCATGCATCACTAGCAATGTAGCGCTTTGCTTATTTTATAAGCCTAAAAACACCACTGCCACACGTTCACATACAAAACATGGTCAATGCTCTGCATATGGCTTATTCAGCGAGTCAGAAACACACAATAGTTGCTTTACAGATTACATGCACTGCCATACTGGATTGTAAAATCGTTGTTGGTGGGAATTCTCCAACCTTCTGAGTTGGAAGTCTGATTTGAGGGGGGTGTTCCAGTTAACAAAACAAAAAAACTTTTGGTTGGGAAAATTCCAACTTCAAATGAAACGCACCATTGGCTGTTAACATTCAAATGTGGCTTCTCTTCGATAATATTGTGTTAACATTGCAACCATGTGGCCTAACTGATGCACACGTTAGTAAGGATCACTTGAGCATGTGCAAACATCAGCATGACTAGAAATGAAGAATGTGAGCTAGTGGTGCGAACCAAAATCGCCCGCATTAACTGCACACACATGAACAAACACTGAAACAAAGAAAAGTTTATGTGCTGCTGGCAAGTATCAGTATCAGTATTTAATTTTGAAAAACAAAAAAACATGTATCATATAAACTTTTCATAAATACTGTATGATATTTAATCTATTTTCATTTAATAAACAAGAATATGTTGATAAATTAAGTTTAACATGTGAAAGATACAGATAGGCTTAATACTTCATTATGCACATGTTAGACGCCCTATCTGATTCATTATTGATAATGAAAAAATAAATGAGGCAGGCAAGATTTCTTGGTTTGGCACTAACCGTGTCAAAAGAATTTACAGTGTAACCAAAGGCCTTTTGTGCACAACATGAACCCGGTAGGATAATCAAGCAGTCAGTAATTATTGATTTAAAAATTATTTAGTCAAGCTGAAAGATCTGAAAGCATCGTAGTCCAAGTAAAGCAGTTCAGATGCAAATTGTAGACAAAGCACAGCGCAGGAGTAGCTGTATCAAGCTCACCGTACAGTACAGTCAAAGGACCTGTGTTGTTGTGGATAAGAAGTCAGAATTTCCTTCAGGTGTGTGAGAGCCTGGATGTACAATCCTTTTTTCCCCTATGTATCTATGGGAAGTGACCAGTTTTCCCCGGATGGCGAGCTCCAAGCATGTGGCAGATTTTAAGGGTGATGGTGGGATGGACAGAGTCTGAGAACACTGTTTATGTCAGGCGAAGGGGCTGTCTGACTTCAGTATGGAGGCATCTGTGTCGTGGCAGCCTTTGCCGTTCATGTGTTCCGAGTGACCGTCGATGCTGTAGCAGCCCTGTACCTCGGTGATGGAGGAAGCTGTGTAGGAAGCTGAGCGCAGGGCATCCGAGTGGTTTCCTATGCTGCTGCCAAACTGGATATGATACTGGTTCCAGTGCCGCCTCAGAACAGCTTGGACCTGACGGGAGAGATCATATATCAGATATTAGCTGACAGGAAAGCTTACGAAGGTAAAGCCTGAGAGTTCAAGTGATAAGCCCAAAGTAATTTTGCATAAGATGGCAGAACAAAATACGAAAATAAATATTTTGATGTTTGTTTGTTTTTTGCTTTGGGTTTTTTTGTTTTGTTTTTTTTTAAAGGGGGGGTGTCACCAGCTTATCCATCCACATCTGTGACTTTCTGACAATTACACTTTGGTGAAATCTTAGGACATCATTGGTAAACAATAATTAACAGAATTCTCTTAACCTTTGAGGGACGGTGTCCTGAAACTTTTACATGTATCCCTGCTGGAACACACCTGAATAAAATTTGTAGGTCATTAGCAAGACTTGACCGTATGCCGAGGTGGCAACCCCGAACCCTACTCAAGTATATTTAAATAAAAGTGTAAGTTTAAAAAAAAAATCCTTCTAAAACTACTTTTATTAAAACATGTTCATTCACTCTTGAGCTGCTGTAACATGAATCAGATGGCTGAATTGCCACCTCAGCCTACAGTTAAGTTCTATAGTGTCTTGCTAATGACCTACTAAATTTTACTCAGGTGTGTTGCAGCAGGGACACATGTAAAAGTTTCAGGATACCGGCCCTCGAGGACTGGAGTTCGACACCTGTGCTTTAGACAAAGCCAAAGTTAAGATGAAGTTTTTGTCTTAATGTTTATATAGGTTAACAGCCTTCTAGCTCCAGTTGTGTAAGCATGAAACAGCTGACTATCAGATAGTCAATGAAATAGTTGACTCAAAGACAAGTAATTAATAAAGTGGTATATTCATTGATGAACTTCTTAAATATGAAGATGATGATTATATATTATCCGAAACTTATATAAAAGTAGAAGCAGTAGTAGAAATGGAAATTGATAAGCATTTTCACATTTTCTGATACTCCGGAAAGAATATAGGAAAATATTCCCCTGCAAAGAAATTGCATTTCTTCTTTTATCTGTGCTAATATGAAACCTTTAAAATGACTCGGCTACTCACAGACATGATAATCCTGCTAAACAATGGACGTCGGATAGATGTGCAGATCATGTCTATATTGGGTCCATCAGTCCAGGACCAATTCTGGACATCTATACAATGTCCAAACAGGGTCCACAGTTTGGGCGTCCAACCATGATCCAACCTGGACGTCAATATGACGTTCAACATTTGAACTTTAGACTGGGTAATGTTTTTGGAGGCCATGTGGATGTCTATGACAGGTGCAAGAAATTTACATGATTAATAAATTTATTTTTTTATTTACAAATATCAAAATTGTTGTTATCAACATGATACATATAAATATATGGATTATTTATAAACAAATAAGTGTTAGCCCATTGATTTATTCATTTGTTTTACTTGTTATTTGTAATTTTCCTGTTTTGGTTTAACTGTTTTATTTATTTTAATTAATCAGCTTATTTGTTTGGACTATAAATATTCCATACACAGAAGTCGTACGGACCTCAACACTAGAAGTATAATAGATGCAGAAAGAAGACATCGCCTGGCATTACAAAACAACCCCTTCAGTGGACCAAAATTATACGTCCAAAAAGACGTCACTTTGCGCAGTGGGACATGTCTCTTATCACCTCAGTCTCTTAGAGAAAGCAAGTCTGTTTATTTCCCACAATTTTAAATGTTAACTTAAAATGACTTCATCCTTTGGGACGTGATAGAGTCTCAGGAGGATTGCTTGATGAACAATGGCAGGACATCGTGCAAATTTTTTGCACAAATGTCATAAATTCGAGGGCAATTTGAGAGTCTACCTAACTCTACAAAAGTCTGTTGTTATGCTAACCACACCATAATATTCATGTCTTCATTTTTTGGATGGTAATTCACTACTTGAGACTATTTAGACAACATCTCTAGTAGATAATGGCAGATGCAGTAAACATGTACTAAGGCTGGGGTTTAGGCAAGGCCTCAGAGGACTCGGGCCAGGCAGATCTCAATGTACTAATGAGAGGTGAAAAAATTGAAAAAGAGGGAGGAAGAGGGGGTATGAAAAGGAGAACAAACAGCTTGTAGTGTAGTAGGGCATATATATACAGAGGACCGGGGGAGGGGTGTATCTGTTTGCTATTTCTTCATTAGATTCTGGTGACACAGAGACACTTTATTAGGGACATCAAAATTCAACTGCTATTTTATGAAAATGTCAACATATGGCAGCAACTCTTTCCATGTAGGCATGCAGACTGACGATCTGCTGAAGGGTCATGGTTGTTGGTGCCAGACGGGCTGCACAACCTACACAACCATCTCTAGAGTTTACAGAGAATAGTCCAAAAAGAGAAAATATCGACTGAGCGGGAGTTCTCTTGGAGAAAACGCCTTGTTGATTTCAGAGGTCAAAGGACAATGACCAGACTGCTTTCAGCTGATGGCAACAGTCACTCAAATAGCCATTCATTACAGCCGAGGGAGGCAGTAGAGTATCTCTAAATGCACAATATTCGAAACTTGAAGCAGATGGAGTGCAGCAGCAGACGACCAGTACTGGTAGCTAATAACAGGAAACTGACTCTATAGTTCACACAGGGTCACAAAAATCAGACAAATGAAGATTGAAAAAGATTGAATAGCATCAAATTTCTGCTGCAACATTCGGATAGTAATGGCAGAATTTGGTGTAAACAACATGAAAGTATGCCAAACAGTTCAGGCTGCTGGTGGTGGTCTAATGGAGTGAGATATACTTTCTTGTGGTTGATGTCACAGCCAGACTGTTGATGCTGACCATGCCCATCCCTCTGTGACCACAGTGTACCCTTCTCTTAACGGCTGCTTCTAGCAAGGTAACACACCATGTACTGAAATGGCCTCCACAATCACCGAATCTATGTCTAACAGAGCACCTATGGGATGTGGCAGAACATGTCACATCATGGATGTGCAGCAACAAATGAGCAGCAGCTGTGTGAAGAGTTGTGGCAGTTCTGAAAGCAAAACCTGGTACATGCAAGACCCATTTCTTCACATGGCATTATTTCCCTTTCACTGTAAATTCCCTCTCAAGCTCTCTTTGTGAAAAACGTGTTTTGATTAAGGATCGTTTTATTGTGCCTTACTGAGTCTGTGTTTCTGAGTATAGAAATAACAATACCACTTTTTCTTTGAGCGTATAATGAGCACAGGATTAGGACACACTATGGCAGTAAAATCATAAGATAAATATCAAAGGGAAGTTACTTAGTGGATCTTGTAAACCATTCACTTCAAGCAAAGTCAAGTTCTATGCAGACCAATTGCCTGCAATATTGACAGTAATCAGCGTGCAGCTCATGGCTGCTTGCCAGCAGCATAATTTTCAGTCTTTGGAGAGCAATGCTGGAGAAGTAGTACGACTTTTGTCTTTACTCAACAGCTGTAAGTACAAACAAGCTTGGGGCATAGATTCAGGTAATTTTTAAAAAAATGTTTATTGAAAAATTGCTTCTCTGCTGTAATTGACCTTCCTTTCACCTCTTTTTCGTCAGTTGTAACCACAAGGAACCCAAATCGAGACAATGCATTTGCCAGGCATCCAGAATCATAGGTTTTGTTTTTTTTACCATTTATTACTAAATGCCCAAAGATGATGTAAGCTATTTTAGTAATTCCCTGACTTGAATCGAAGTTTCTTGGGTTATAGAAAATGAAAGGTAACATTCCTACACTTTTGCGTGACCAATATTTTATTTTTTTTTGTTTTTGGTCTGACAAAAAAGTAAACCTTTGAACAAATGTGTACTTCGGACAGCCCATTCCAAGAGCTTTTCATTTAACGTGCTAGATTATTCTCTAGGGTATCTTTACTGTAATTTCATTCAGTGTAATCAAGCTGGTAGCTTGAAATGTTATGACTACAAATTAGTTTGCCCAACATTGGAAGAGAAGCACCGGGGGAATGACCCTGTCAAGGCATGACCCTTCTCCACCATGAGGTCAGCACAAGTGTGGGATAGTGTGTGTACATGTGTTGAAATATCTAAAAAAAGACTAATAAAAGGGCATAACCCCGTCTTACTTCTCCATTGAAAAAGCAGAAGATGGTGGCCACAAGCAGACCCTGGAATGGAAAAAAAGAAACACATTAAAAGAGAGATGACATACAGCTTGCTAATTGGTCTCAGGAAAGTTGTTTGTAGACAACATCTTAGGGTCTAAAGTGCTGTGAAGCAGGGAAACTTAAGAGGTCAAAGTGAATACATTTTGAAAGCTGATTCAGGCTGTTACTCAAGACATTTTCCCTGCACTGCGCACACTGGGACAGCTCAAGATGATCAGATAACGCTTCATCAACATCCAACGGATTTCAGTCCCTTTCAGCTCAGATAATTTGTGACTTACTTCCTGCTGTTCTTGCCTGGGCTAGACAAAAAAAGTATTTTGTGGCTAATGAGAATGTTTGACTCTTGTTAAAAGCTAGAAAACAATGTGGTTAATGTCCATTTAACAAATGATTTTATTAAAATACATGTCTCAAGCACTGAAGGAGACAAAGCAATCAATTTTCATAATAAAATATATATGTATGATAGAATGACAACAGAACTACACAAACAGAACAGTTAAAGACTGCAGTACATGCCACAGGCAGTCGGCTTTCTATGCTCTATATGAACGTGTAGAAATGATGAGAATCACCTCCAGCCTTCACACTGATTAATAACCACTGTCTCACCTGGTAATGCATGAGTATGTGCATGATGTAGTCATATATTTCAGATGAGACTCGTCCCTCTGGCTTGTAGGGAAGCAGGACGTACTGAATTCCAAGAAGAGGGACCAGGATGAGCGTGGCTCTCACAGCTTTCATGTAGAGACTTGATTCTGCCTGATGGGTCACCTTCAATTTGGTAATGAGAACTCGCACGATGTTGAGTAGAAAGAACAAATTAACCTAAAGGGGGAAGTCGTATATAAATCAGGATTACAGTCGAGTCTTTTGATGGGATGCGAAAATAAGCAATGCTTCAAGTATAAGAGCATAAAGAACAGTTTTGTACTTTCATATAAGAGGGGAAAATCTTTCTTGGTGATATGCTTGTTAGACACCGTCTACTTGCTGTAGGTTATTCTAGGCTCATCACCTCTTTTTTTGTCCTCCTGTTGAGGAGTTTCCTCAGATTTTTTAAGGGCACAATGCACACCATGCTGACTCCTCTGAAAATAGTCTGGTACAAGGACTGGACTGAAAATGTTGAAAGACGTTCAGCCCGGAGAACTATTGCTTAAGACCACTTCTAAAAAAATTACAAGCACTTCTAGCTCCTTGGATGCAAAATATAAAGAAATCAAAACTTTTGCACAGTACTGTATTTGAATTATTCAGAGACTACAAAGCTTCTTTTATGCATCATTTCTTTAAACACGTCAACCTTAACAAGACAAATGTTAACAAAAAAATCAAAGAGGAATGTTTGCTTTTTCGAATAAACCGAGAAAGTCTTCAGTTTCCAGTTCTTCAGTATTATAAGACACTGAGGTTACTTCTGATACACGGTAAGGTTAGGAAACCTACACATAACATTTTAAAGGATGTTGGAGGCTGAACATTTAGTACAGACTGTCCTAAGGGACGAGCGTTCTCTGAAGCATGCTCCAGCGTGCTGATTAGGTGAATTCCTAGAAAACAACACAAGCTTGGGGACTAGTGGGTGGATCCTCAAAGGGGACGATGCATTGATTTCACAAGACAAACACATTTATGCATGTTCTGAAACTGTGTCCTGCTCACAGGACCCCCCACAGAGTCCACTCAGAGGAGGACAAAAGCAGCTTATTGTACTCTTTGCGCAACACAAACAGTGTGGCAAGAGAAACATGAAACAAATCAGCTGGTTTATTCTAGTAAACAGATATATAATGATTTATTTGTTGAAACTGATTGGGGTTAGGAAAGAAAAGAAGTAGCATTCTTACCAAAAGAGCAGCACAGATGGGACCGTGGATGATGTAGAGCAGTGATGTTTTCGAGCTGATCCAGCAGCTGCAGAGGAGAGCAGTACGAAAAAGGTTTACACAACAGTAACATTGCATCACATAACAGCAAATCTATCACAGCAATCTGTGGGTTTCCTTCAAAAAATATTGTACAGGAGAACTGCTTGCACAAGCAGTGGTGTTAACTCACTTGTCGTTGTAGTAGTAACTCCGAGCGACGGCATGTATGGTGGCTGGGATAAGAGGAAAGCCTGCAAAATGAAGTGAGCAAGTTAGGTAAAGAAAGACCCTTCAGTTACAAAAATGTAGTGATTAGCTGATTGATATCTTCCTCTTACCCCATCCTAGAAGATAGTACCACATCAGATGCTGCTTCTCAGCAAACACTGCCACCACGATGAGAGTGTGCAAATATATCCCCTCACACAGCATCCAGAAGTAATTACAGCCAAACAGGTACAGATGAATAAACTGGGACACTTTACAGCTTGTCTGAGGAAGGAAAACACATAATGAATGTGGACACCGGCTGCTGTTTTATAGCAATTGATTTATGTTTAAATATTAAACTAGAATGACCAGTGTAATGGTGCACATTAAACTAATAGAGACATTTGTGACACGACAGTAAAGTGTATCGATACAAATAGTAAGAAACTGACTGGATTCCTCTGCACGAGCTCCTGGTTGTTGGCCACTGCACTCAGCAAAATGATGGTGATCACAGAGTTCAGAACAAAAGAGAAGAAGAGGTTCTTATGAAGGGTGATCCTTTGACAGCTCAAACTCCTGGAAAAACAGAAAACTGAAGTTATGCCACAATGCTTTTATGTTATGCACAGACTGAGAAGCAACCGTCTATGGAAGTCGCTCATATAACAGAAGTTGACTTACTTGAAATGGAAAAAAATTGCTAGGGAGATGAGGAGGGAAGTCAGAGACAGCCCATGTCCTATAAGGGCTAGGTAGAAAAGGTTCATTGCAGTCTGAAAAGAAACAACAGATGGAAATTAGGTTATCTGGTTGTTATCTGATTATCTTTCTCTAAATGACTGCTTAACTAAGCATCAACATGCATCTCAGCATTTGCACAGAAAGGCTCTTGAAAATGTTCCATTTGTCTTTCAATATGTATAATTTCAAGCTGATGGGTTTTTTTTTTTAATGAACCAGCTACAGGAACTTATAGTACAGTACTATATAAAAATCTCATTTCTTTATATTTTGTGTCCAAGGAGAAAAACATAATATTGATGTGCTTTTTAACGGCTTTGAGAAATACTTCTGGAGGCTTTCTGAAGGAGTTTTAGAGTTTTTCTTTGGACAGTTGCTGCTTTTTTTCTGGAATTTTTACAAATAGAAAGTTTTATAATTCAGATAAACAGGTGAGATTCCATAGGATGTTTTCCCAGACTGGGATTCACTTTTAAACCTTGAGACCACAGCCTTAACCGTGGAGAAGCTGTTAAAGCAATGACTGAACTAATTTCTTCAAGTAAAAAGGTCAAAAAAACGTTTATTTTAATAACAACCTTATTTTTGTTCACTTACTTTCCAGTAATTCTAGCGGTATAGTAAATGAAAGATAATGAAATATTGTACAGCGAGTGGATCTAAATATGTTTCTTTGCATTTACTAGCCAGAGATTAGGCCAGTTATAATGGCTACATTTACAGAAATAATTTTTTAAAAATGTATGCAAAGTTGTTTTGTTTTTTTTTAAAAAAAGGTTAAAATTGGGCCAAAGCAGAACAAATTCCAGCCTGTATTTGGTCACTTAAGCAGAGATTCTATAATGATCAGGGCATCCAGAGCCCCTCACAACCACATCACATGGCCATCAAAGCCATACTTTTCCTATTGTTGAGTATCTAAGATATAAACTCAGTCCTACCTACTGCCATTTTCAACCTACCATTCTGCCTTCTGTAGTGTGCTCATTGCAGCGGGTGTAGTTGGTCCATGTCCTGTTGCTCTCCGGATGCAGAAACCATTGACCACTGTCCGTGCAAATCTTTGTGACCATCTCTGCAGAAAAAAAAGTGGAAAATAATTTAAATTTATTATTCTGATTATTCCAGTAGAAGATAGAGGCAGATGAGAAACAAACACATCAATATGGATGGAGCTAATGAAAACATCAATTAGAAGAATTAAATCTAATTATAAACCTGCACATCCTGTTGACAGTTGCGGTTGACTGAGTGTGGTTAAGAAGTCCCCAGAAACTTAAATCAAATTTACTGTAATAAACAGAGTGATGTATTTACACCACTCCATACACGCATAAGTTAATAATCACACACACAAAAAACCCCTGCCTCATTAACAGAAGGAGCTGAACTCAGTAATTTAATACACACTTAAAACACTAAAAATTACAAATGCTGTTTCCTGTGTTAATACTGAGAACAGAGTCCTTCTGCTTCATGGCCATTTGCTGTAATTGGTATTTATACTCGGTGTGTGAGCAGACTGTGGGCTATAGTCATCGCTTTTTTCACTTAGAAGGATTCAAGCTAAAAGGTGAAGCAAATTTATACATGAAGAACAGTTCATTAGTCATGAAGAGCTCCCCTCAGCCTGCGAAATCTGTTACATAATATCTTTTCTGGTTCTGGAGAGCTTTAACTTTGTTGATATAATAAGCGTTATCTTGGTTTGGGCTTTTTTTTTTTTTTTTTTTTTTTATTCATGCC
>VUQG01030551.1:0-15129 GCA_015106755.1 Etia nguti | reverse complement strand
AACAACCTGGTGCTGAATGCCCAGAAGACAGTGGAGATTATTGTGGACTTCAGGAAGCACACAGCCCCACTCCCCCCCATCATCCTGACTGACACCCTCATCACCACTGTGGACTCATTCCGCTTCCTGGGTACCACCATCACCCAGGACCTCAAGTGGGAGCCCACCATCACCTCCGTCATAAAGAAGGCCCAGCAGAGGATGTACTTCCTGAGGCAGCTGAAGAAATTCAACCTGCCAACACGGACGAGGATGCAATCATCGAGTCCATCCTCACCTCCTCCATCACCGTGTGGTACGCTGGAGCCACCACCAGGGACAAACAGTGACTGCAGCATGTTGTGCGCTCTGCTGAGAAGGTGATTGGCTGCAGACTGCCATCTCTGCAGGACCTGTACACCTCCAGGACACTGGGGCGTGCAGCTCGGATCACAGCTGACCCTTCTCACCCTGGACACAGTCTGTTTGACCTGCTCCCCTCAGGCAGGAGGCTCCGGTCCATTCGGACCAGAACCTCTCGCCATAAGAACAGTTTCTTCCCCTCTGCTGTTGGACTCATGAACAATAAACATAAGACTGTTCCCACCACAAACACATGACCCTTTATTCTATTCTCTGCATCTGTTCCATTTTGCACTGATCATCCCCTGCATTCATGTATATATCAGTCTGCTTAGCACTTCTTTTTTTAAAATTTTAATTCAAATTTATTTTTTTTATTTAAGTGTTTGTCTTATAGTATGTTTCGCACTTAGTACCGCAGCAATTTCGTAATGTTGTAAATCTGCTCAACATCTGGCAATAAACCCTTTTCTGATTCTGATTCTGATATATATGCAAATCATTGAGAAGTGACATGTGTTTTGATATGTTTTCATACTGATGTGGGCTAACTCTAATCTTATTTTTTCTTTATATGTAAGAATATCAGTTGTACAGCATAGACACAGAATTGGTTCCCAGCCAACAAAAAGAAGATAGCTGATATGTTTAATGAGAACTGCATTGTATTTTGTTTTGGCAGTTGGGGGGTAAATTCCAGCTGACATCCTGTTCAGTAGACTTCTGTCCTGAGTATAACGAGTGGAGATCAGCTGCAAATATGTTCAGCATTCGGGCCAGTGCACCTGTGGGGACACTGGACAGCAAGATCTATACTGTGGGTAGGGGAAGATAACCTGTAATGTTACAGGAGTGTGGGGAGTTGAGATAGAGTTTTAAAATGTCTTTTGTGTACAGTGGTATACAGTGGTCTTAATCTGGCAAATAGTTTTATTTAAAAATGCCACACTATGGTATAACTTCAAAATTTCTCCCTTGGTATTAACACTCAAAGCTCTTTAACGCAAAGGATTTGTCACTGCAAGCATTTTACGTCATCCTCTGAGCAGATTGAGTTTGTGTTTGTTTCATGCTGCTTCGTGAATTTCATTTTCCAGTTAAACTGCTGACTTCATGAGAGGCTTTAACTGAAATGGGTTATTTTCATTTAGGCTAATTTTGTGGAACAAGATGACTCAACCTGACATTTCATTGCCTCGCACAAGCAATCACAGCAAGGAAAGGTGAAAGGAAGCATGCTTGTGCTGACACTCTGAAATACGAGTCATCTCTTAATAAGTATGAGCCGACTGGCTCTAACACAGGATTCCTCCCTGGTCGAGCTGTGAAGAATGAAGTCATGTAATGTAATATAGGTGTCATGTGGAGACATCAAAGTCGGTGACTTGTGGACCAACTGCTGTAAGTAGGATATGGGGTGCTGATGTTTTTTCATTAAGCCAAGGCTGGCAAGAGATGATGTAAGAATATGTGGTCCAAACATCTATTTATTGAAAGACCTCTGTCCTATTGTTGATGTAACTTTCTTTGACCAAGAATAAAGCTTTGTGAAATTTTAATTTAATTTAGACTTCATGGTTGTTTTGACAAATATAGCAGGCTTGTAGATAAGTCAAACAGTGAGGGTACAAAACTTACAGGGCAAGACATTCCTGAATGGAATAAAAGAGTATCCACAAGTAATTATCTCATCTGGCCAAAAGAAAAAATTCACAAGAATTGCTATTCCTCCTAGAGTATTGCTTAGATGTTAATGAATCTTATACACAACGACCATCTAATGGGTCTTCACGAATTATGCTTTAGGTCAATGTCATATTTCTCAATTTATGACCAAAGTCTCACACAAATTCCTCCAAGGGTGGTCAGATTTCCTGGATATGACAGTTTGCCAGTCTTCTTGACTTCTCAGTACAGTTTGTGTAATACAGTCAATCTAATGTACTTTCCCTTTTTTCTCAAAAAAAGGGAAAGTAAGTCGTGTTTACTGTGCCAAAAATCAGAAATGCAAGCCTTACTGCTCTTTTTAAAAGTACTGCTTAAACTGAGGATCGATGTTTCATATTAAATAAAAAGATAATGCTAAAGGCAACTGCTTTAAACTGCATAACTGTGTATGCTGTATACTAGAACTGATGGGAGAATTTAGGAGAAAGGGAGATTTGTATTTATTTGTTGTTGTTGTTGTTGTTGTTGATACTACTCAACAGAAGAGGTCAGTATTAGGGCAGAAATTAGATGCAGGTGTCTAAAAAAATTAAGTAAAATCAAATCGTAATTATAAAATCTTATTAGTGAGCAATGGACTGCACCAAATTCTTGTTTTATAGGATTTTCTCCATCTCCTGATGTTGCTGGGGTATTTATTTCTCATAGGCCCAGAAAGTCCAAAATAAGCTATTTCACTCACACATACAGTGCACAAGTCCACGAGTTTCTCCCTCTTGCTCTACTTCTTCAGCTCCTTCAAATGTCTCAAAGGAGCTGGCCAATTTCCCAGTTCCCACAGTTAGCCATTTCTTAAATGGATGCCAGCCAGCTGACCCAATAATAATCATCCCAGCAGGCTCTTGACAACAGTATGGGGAAGACCTGCTCCGGAATGATCAACTCTCTATGGATTGATCCTGCTAGCCCTTTTTTTGCCCGTTAGCCGACTGCACCTAATCTCTGAAGGGTGTTTACATTGCTGTGCTGACATTTCAGGGGAATATCAAATGTCCCACTCAAGCAAAATTTTGCCAATTAGGAGAAAGTATTGTTTTGTAGGATGTGGGTTTTCAACTAAGAGCCTTGAATACAGAGAAAACAATTTTAATAGCCTTCCCGTAGAGAGGAAACACTTTGACAGATGTTTGCACAGATGCCCACACAACTAAAACATTTTCTCTCAGCGTGAACATGTGTGTGTATGTGTTTGTGTGTGTCTGTGTGTTTGTGTGTGTCTGTGTGTGTGTGCAAAAGCTAATGTTGAAGAGTAGTATACTACTCTAATTAAACTAATAGTTTATCTTCATTTTTGAAGAATCTCTCTGGTAACTATTCATATTTGTATAGTCATTCAAGAAGCACAAATACTTTCCATTTTTATGTCTACTGAGGCTACTAAGAAATTGTGGCTATATAAAGGGGGAAACAATATTTGGCTATTTTAGTAAATGGGCAATTTGACTAATTCTGCCTGGTGCAATACCCTCCTAAAGGATAGAAATTAACCAAAAATTGACATTCCTGCACTGCCCCATGAACAGTGTAGAATGTTATTCTATTTTTATTTGTGTGTAAGCTTGGAAAACTTTAAAAGTAGCACAAAGATTGCAAATACTTTAAAAAAGCGGAGTTTCTATGAAAGCATCTCTCTGTGACTTGTCTTCTCAAAACGTTATTGCCAGCAGCTGATATTATCTTCTTCTAACACTTTGACATCCCACTCTTTGATCTCCATCCTGGCAGGTACAATCCAGACACAGACAGCTGGAGTACAGATGTAGCACCCTTGAACAACCCCCAGAGTGCAGTGTGTCTGGTGGCAATGGACAGATAGCTGCATGCCATTGGAGGACATGATGGCATTACTTTCATAAGTACTATAGAGAGGTACTTTAGCATAAGTGCAAACTAAAGGTCAATATCTTACAAAATGAACTGTCATTCCACTTTGTGCAGACTGTAAACAAATGAGACTGTTTCAAAGAGCTCTCACTGAAATGAAAGGTCTCTCTTTAGTTTTTGCAAATAAAATAAATATGTATCTTCCATTCCAAGCAGTCTTCTACTGTGTTTAGTTTACTGTCCAAGTATGAAACTTGTTTGTGCTATGAAAAAAATTATTCTATAAATGTAGCTAAAACGAATTTAATAATTTTCTCATTTACCTGACATCCCACATTAATTTGATGACAAGCTGAAGAGGCTGACTCAGAGGAAGGAACAAAGAATTCAAGCTGCACAAAAATATCAATGACTGACAGATCAGTTGCTAAAACGATAACCTTTGTTTTGTTGTTATAAATATGATCTAAAAATGAACAAATGGACCATGCAGGTACCGGTGCTGAGAAGAAGAAGCAGAGCTGTGGCTGCTGTGCTGGAAAGTTTTCTATCTGTAACGCGAGGGAGTGATGGTGAAAGGGCTCAGGTGTGCGATGCAATTGCAAAAGACTATCTTCAGCCTAAACCTCGCAGATACTGATTACATCAGCAGGATAAAAGGCTGAAATCGAAGCTTATGCCTAACTTCAATAAGGAAAATATGTAATCACTCACCTGCATTCATCCCCGGCTGTTTGGCTAGTAGTCGATTCTTTACGTCACTTCCACTCACCCACATTCTCAAATTCAATACTGACATCATTACTGTAGTCCAATCATCTTCTTATGTGCCTTGTTTGAGCCAATATGCGTGCGTTAAATCTCAGTGGTCCTCTGTCAATCTCCCTTTTAGATTCTGATTCATGCAGCTCACCTCCTCCCCATCTCAGTCAGAGCCTCCATCTTCATCTTCACCCGCATCCAAACTCCAGAGTCAACTAAGTCCTTGATGATGGGTTATCAGACTCTAATTGGCTAATTGATTTTCCTGCCTAATAATTTCTCTAACTCAATAAATCATGTTCAGTTCTTCCACATGATCTCTCCTTGTTGAATTAACAATTATTTGCTATGAATTAATGTGAACTAATCATAATAATAATAATAGAAAATGTCTTTCATAAGTCACAGACTTTTTTCACCCACCATGCTACTGAACTTGGCTGCTTTTGGACATAATTTAAGAAACACTTATTGTCTATCTTGACCCATGTTTCACCTTTAATTCCATGTATCCTACATTACCACAAGACACACACATGCACACACACTCACAGGCAACCACTTCAACCTTGCCAAAGATAAACACGGGTCACTTGTTCCTAACTATTTTTGTCTGTGAGAAGTGCACATCAGTGCAATTCCCACAACCATTTTTTGGTTCCCATCAAGTTCTTGGACACAATCTTGGCTTTGAATATCCAACATGTTTTTTTTTGTGTGTTTTTTTTAACAAACTGAATAAAAATATACTTATATCACAGGAAACATTTGTATCTTATTATGTAGAGTAGATTGGTATAACCTGTTTTATGGGTCCTTGGACCCAGGGCTGTGTCTCTCTGCGGGTTCATCACTTGTGTTTGAGATTGGCTCCTTTTGTTTATTAGTACAGTCCACATTTTCCTCTGGCATTTATTATTTCCCCTGTTTGCAGTCTAGTTCATCTTCTTGGTTATCTAATATTTAGTTTCCCCTTTCTATTTCTCCTGTCTTCCCCTGTGTTCCCATGCCTTCTGTCAAGTCTTTGTCTGTTAATGATGCCATGTTTAGTTACTTCCTGTTTTATTTTGTTAGTCTCTTGTCTCTTGTGCACCGTGTTTGGCTTTGCTTTCTTTGTTTTGTGTTCCCAACAATTGTCAGCTGTGTTCCCTGGTGTTTCCCATCTCCCTAATTACTTGGTGTGTATTTATTGTCTGAGTCTCCCTCAGTTGTTTGTTGTATCCTTCCCTGATGGTCGTTTGTTTACCTGCTCCAAGGGTCCTCGTTTATTTTTGCTTATGTGATGCTCTACATTTGTTTTGGTTTTTCCTGTGAGTTCCAGCAATAAAGCTGAGTTTTTGAGTTAATTTCTGCCTCCTGGGTCCTGCATCTAAGTCCACACACAGCCTATCCCATGACAACCTGGACTTTTTTGTACATAAACACTCTCTACCTGTAATGCTACACACATAGTGCATGTGGTTGTGCATTAAATAGTATACATGGCCTCCTCTCACTTGTGCTATCTTCTAAATGTTCCCCAGTGTAGCGGTACAACCCTGCAGATGGTACCTGGTTGATATGCGCCCACATGCTGAGTCCCAGAGAGAGCGCTGGTTGTGCTGTGTACCTGGGACACCTCTATGTGGCCGGGGGCAAAGATGAGCTCAAGCTGGAGCTCCATGCAGCTGTAAAGGTTCAGTTCTGACACCATGAGGTGGATGCCTGTGAAACACATGAGGAGTGAGAGGGTAGATCGGTACAACAGACATAAACTGTTCTCTCTAAAAAAAAAGACTTCTAGGGAATATTTGCATACAAATATAAAAACCGAAAATATGGAATGAGAAAATGACATGAGTGAGAGAGGACCACATCATTTTTCTTTTGTTTTATTGTTTAATCATTTACACTGCAATAAAGAGGAGGGTTCTTAATGAAAACTTTTTCTAGCATGCTTTCACTGGATTGTGATGATGCTGATGATTAAAATGAATTCATTATAAAGTTAGAGGACCCAAATGTAGGATGCTGGATGAGTAAGAAAGAGGTGAAAGTATAAAATTGAGTAAGAGAGCATCAGTGAAACTAATCAGGGCAGGGAAAGCAATCAGTTGAAACAAGACAAATGCACAAGGAAAAACAATTATCAAAATAAAGCAGGAGGTTATTTTGATTGAGAAATTAGATGCACAAATAACAAACCAAATGAGCTACAGACATGGAGATTCAGGAGACGATGGGGATAAAAAAAGGTCAGGGATCGACGAAATAAATCACGAACCAAAACTAAACAAATCCAGCACTGATAACAGTATAATGTTTTCAGTGCTCACCATCTCAGTTTCATATATTGGCATACCAGCTTTTGGCAGCTAAACAAAACACTAAGGACATAGTGTCACTTAGCAGTTATGTGTCACAATCTTAGTTTGGCTTAATGATGGCATTTTCACACTATGGGCATAAAAGTATCTATCAAATTTGAGCCAAACCAACTATATGCTAAAATATTTCACTGAAGGAGTGAAACATCTGTGATACTGTTGGCACAATGTGATAAGTCTACAAATATTTATTTTACAAATGTAAAGCACACTCACAGGCCACTTTGTTAGGCACACATTTTCAGATGCTCAGTAACATAAATTCTGTTCAGCCAATCACAGGTTTGGGGGAAGTGTCAGAATGATTGGAGGTGATTTAAATGACCTTAAATTGGCACTTTGTAAAAAGATTCACTTTACATTCACTTAGTGGGTTTTGAGCCACATGAGCTCAAGAAACACTGAGCTGCCACAGTCTGAGTATTTCCCTCCAAATCTTACAACACTACCACTGCTGATCCACTGGGATTTTCCCACACAAACCTCTTTAGGGTTTAGAGAGAAGTCGTCTAAAGAGGAAATATCCAGTGAGTGGCAGTTCTCTGAGTGAAAATGCCTTATTGATGCCAGAGGGAGAATGGCCAAACTGCCTCCAGCTGACAGGAAGGAAACAATAAGTCAACAAACCACTCTTTAAAATGAAAATATGCAAAGTAATAAATATAATAACCTTATAAATATATATATAGAAGACCATCTCTGAATGCACAGCACGTCAAACCTGGAAACAGGTGGGCTATAGCAGTGGAAGACCACATTGGGTGGTGGTTTCCTGCCAGCTAAGAACAGGAAACAAAGACTGCAACTTACACAGGCTCACCAATACTGGAAAACAGAAGATTGGAAAAAGCATTACCTGGTCTAATGAGTCTTGATTTCTGTTGCAGTATTTGGATGGTAGAACCAATATCTGGTCTAAACAACATGAAAGCATGGATCCATCCTCCCTTTTATCAATGGCTCAGCGTAGTGATGGTTGAGGTGGCGTAATGATGTGTCAGATATTTTTTGGCACACTTTGGGTCCCTTAGTACCACCTGAGCAATATTTAAACATCATAGCCTGCCTAACTATTGTTACTGACCATGTCTACCCCTTTATGACCACAGTGTACCCATCTTCTGATGGCTGCTTCCAGCAGGATAACGCACTATGTCACAAAACTCAAATTATTTCAAACTGCCTTCTTGAACATGACAACGATTCACAATTGATTTCACAATGATTTCACAACTGGCCTCCACAGTCACCAGATCTCAATCCAACAGAGCACTTTTTGGGATGTGATGGAACAGGAGATTTGTATTACGGAATTGCAGCTGACAAATCTGCAGCAACAACATGATGCTATTATGTCAACATGGACGAAGATATCTGAGTAATGTTTCCAACACCTTGTTGAATCGATGCCACAAAAACCTGAGGCAGTTCTAAAGGCAAAAAAATGACTAATCCAGAAGTAGTAAGGTTCTTTTTTTTTTAAAAAAGGGGGAGTGTAAATAAATGCTAAATCATTCCAGTAACTGTCGAGATTATTTACTTTGGATGAGAATGACACCTTAATGACACAATCTCAAGCATTGGACTTTGAGTTTCAGAAAGTTTTGTCTACTCTTGGCTCTGTACGATATCAGTGAGTCGGGAGAAAGTTTGCATGAAAGGGGTGGACTTAAAGAGAGAGAGAATAAAATGGCTTGTTTCACACGATGGATGAGCTATGAACTGCATCCAGGCACAGTATAAGATGAATGAGGATACTTTAAGAACACACTTGGATTAGTTTTCAGCACTAAAACAAAGACTTAGTTCTTTGTAACATAATCTGAAATCCTGGGATCAATAAAGTATCTGTCTGTCTCTATCTTACTTGTGTATTATCAGATATCTCTTGTAGTCTTCAATGGTGCACTGCTGGCTGTAGGAGGATCTGATGGTTTCACCCATCTGAAAACAACAGAAGTTTACAGCCATGAAAACAACACATGGAGGTAAGAGGAGAACTGAATTTGTGACAAAACTAATACAAAATGATTGCTACAAACATCAAATGATGCCATAAGCTCTGACATAATTTTGTTTTGATTCCCTGTTAATTACATTTGCAGGAAACATGAAAGCCATAATGTAAACAAGCTATGAACTGAATCACTATTCAGTGACATCAATTAGTAATAGAGAGCTATAAAGAGGAAATGTATTTACATTAAAACATCATGAAGGGCACAGCAGGCCATAAATGCATTAGCACAAAACATCAAATATGTTGAATAAGATATATTGATACAATATAGTATATTAATATTTTCCCAAAGGGTTATTGTTTACACTGTGAAGATTATATGGGAGAAGGATTAACTAATCAAAAATTCAATAAAATAAATAATTTTGTGTTTAACCGGATTGTTTGAATCCCTTATGTTTAGTAAATGTATTTACACTGGATGTGGCAGGTTCAGATAATGGTGTTAAAGAGAAAAATACCGACTCTTACTTTGGTAAAAATCAAGACACAAAAAAGAGGAGAGATGTCTCTTCCAAAATTAGTTAAAATTCAAATGTAACATTACATCGATTAATGTTAAAGAAAGTGTATGCAGGACGAAAATACGCTGTTGCTAAAAGCGAGACAAATAGATAGTCTCTTTGTGATTCATGCACTGTGCTCATGTATGGCTCCTATATATTATATATGCCTTCAGGCTACAAGCTGAATCTGGGTGCTTCACTGTCTGAGCATGTTTCCCTTTCCATCTGTTTTTAGACACTTTGGAAGCATGAAGAGTAAGCATCCAGGTGGGAGAGTGGCTGCGCTGTGCTGAGACTCAACAATACTCATATTATATGAGCAGGACACAAGTGTTAGAGAGAAATAGCCTAATGGATGTAGGCTCAGGGACACATTGTGATACGGTTCAAGTAAAGGCAGTAGAATAAATGAATAATGGAGGAGTTTGCCACAAAATGAGACATAGCTGCATTAGTAGATGGTGAGAGCTAACTAAAATTAAAGCACATTACACGCTGCCCAGTTTTGATCTTTTATGTCTGTTGTCTACAGATTATAAACAGATGAATCTGTAGAAAGCATATTTCAAGAATAGGTTAACTTTTGGATTGACAAACTTAAAATGTAGATTTTATATGACTCTGAAAAAGAAAAAACATTCAGGCAAAAATGAGACAATCACAAAAATGCTCATAATATGACAAATTGAATCAGTGTTTGAAGGGATGGTACCGTTTGTAGATGATTTCATTTTAATTCATGAGCTTGCTAATTAAATATTAATGTGGAGTAACAGGTATTAGTCATGGCTAAATCATGGCTAAGGCACCGATTTGGAGATAAAACATAGCAAGCTCATGTTGTTAGTCTTACAATGAGGCATGGTTCATGTGAAGTGTGTTAAAAGTAACCAATCACAGCTCCTTTCTGAGTTATTTCAATCAGCTGGAGACATCTTTGAAATTTATGTAGACATTAATCATATCGCTGCATTTTTGCGAGTGGCTCAGACTATTCAAAGTATGTGGAAAATGACTGTAAATAACCCACAGCAGTGACTGTAAATAAAGTGCTTCATCATATTTCATCACTGAGCTTGTGTAAACATCCACTGATAGGAAGGGTAAGTGCCCGCTGCGCTGTAAACCAAAAGAAATCAGACAAATCAAGTGGAAAAGAAAATCTGTGGGAATCAAGATCCTTAGCGAGATGAGTGAGAGAGTGAAATCTGACTGCTGGCATGGGAAAGCATAAGAGGCTGTGTGGGCTTTAAAACGATGACGCTCAGAGCTCTTTCCCCTGGAGAATAATGGGCTGAAATGTGGAGAGGCTCAGCACAAGGAACGCACACAGAGCAGCGCGGCTTTTCCACAGACACACACGAACCAGCGGTGTCTCCCCAGTCGTGCCACTGTGCACACAGAATGAATATTTTCTTCAATGTGAGGGGGACAGTTGTGAGGCAAATAGCAGAGGACAAAGCTGTTGCAGGTATGTTTTAACAGAAATACATATATATATTTATGTATGCAGTTTTTTCCCCTGTGTGTTGTAGGAAGATATTGCAAGTGTAAGTTGCCAAGACTCTACAGGTGCTGTGTATATGCTCCATAAAATGTTGCTGGATATTGATAACTATAAGGATCAACAAATAACTTATAATTTTGGGGACTGTTGTGATGTTTTGGTCTTTTCCTGACCAGTATGCAGCTAAGAGTAAAGCTCCCCCCACATGCAATTTATCGTGTGGTAGTGGAAATATAGTAGTAGAAGAATTGTTGCACTTTAATGCACTTTTTTTTTCTCCAACCAGATGTGTCTGGATATATAGGTACATCTGTCACTACCCATTAAATACCACTTCTTAGAAATAAATAAATAAGAGCCCCGGTCTTTTGCCTTGACATAACTTTGAAAGAATTCTGCACTGTCATGATTTTGGGTGGGAATAACCGTGACAGCGCAGAACTGCAGAATCTATTATTAGGTTTTTTTAATTTCACTAAAAGCTCTTTTTAAATTAGAAATTTCCTGTCAGCATCAAACGCTTCAGTTTCCTCGGCAGACGACGAATTATTCCAAGGTTGTCCGGTAGGTGGCGAGGCACCCGTGGTGACTTCAGGTTGGGAAATCAGCACCCCTCACCCGCTGTGTCCTGGGAAGAAAGGCTGAGGATGAGGATGATGATGATGTTGTCAGGACAGCGTGGAGACGCGGTGGACAGCGCGCTTACTTGATGTGTTACTTCATATGCGTAAGGAGACGTTACATGGCAGGAGACAACAGTGAAGATAAGCTGTACTTTGAGTGATTCCGAGAGCAAGGGTTGTTATATAACAGCAGGTGACAACGGTTACAGGGGACTGCGAGCTAATTAAAAAGACGAGCGCAAGTTTATCACCGACCGCGTGGGACTGACAGTAACGTTAAGTTAACGTCCGTCCTCCTTCCGCCAAGAAATTTAGTTCGGTAGCAGTGGCAAACAAAGTTGTTGCTAAGCGACAAGGAAGTCAGTCGGTTGTTTGCTTTTTTTTCGCCCATGAATATTTACGTTTAATGTCAGGTGTTCCATAAATCGCGTGCATGTGATAATGGTAATGGCAGGAAGTTAGCAAGTCAGGCTCCACGCTTTGCCGTCAGGAGACTCTTCTTTGGGTTGATGGGAATTAACTAAACCCCCAAAGCTCACTGTTGGATGTTTTTTCTGCCCACCTCTGATCACTGGAGCTAACTTCCACCCCACAACTCTTGCAGTTGTCACTTTCCAGTGATGACAGAGCTTTCGCGGGTACTCGCTGTTGGGAAGCATCCTGTGTCGCACACGCAGTGCAGTATGGAGAGTGAATGGAGATTATCTAAACCAAACCTAAGTTTACGATGCTGGGAACTCGGCCAGGTAAACGAAGTTAACAGAAAATCACAGGGTACAGATGCACCTGTGTATTTTAACGCGAATACGTTCAGTGAATATGATCAAGCTTATTGTAAAGCTTTAGGGGCAGATGCTGTACTGTGAAGTAAGATTATTATTATTCTATTTTTAGTACTATTATTTTCTCTGTTATTTATATTTTGTCGCCATAACATCTGTGGTGGGCCTAAATGCAGATGTTTTGGTTGTCATGAAAATATCATGACTGCATTCCTGCTCTATGTGTGTCATTATTAATTAAATACAGACTGGTGACAAATTAAACCTGAACCCTTGGTGACTGCAGTGAGAATGGGCTGGTCGCTCTGATTCGCTGTGGTGGAGAGCATTTTTCTGCCATTGTTCATCACTGCAAATCAATACAGTGATCAGCTTTATATTGATGCTCAGTGGTCTCTTCCAGGATGCCATTACCCTCATTCATAGGGGCCACTGAATGCCTTGATGAGTCAGAAAATAATGTGTTTCCTTTAGAATAGCAAGGCAACACCAACTGGGGGAATCTTGGTGTTCTGCCTCTTTGTGGAGGTTAAAAACGTTTGAAGAGTCAATTCTGATGGCTCAGTCATCCAACACCTTAATAGGTAACTTTTCTTTTCATTTTTCCCTTAATCATAAGTTTTGTTGTCACTAGCAAACTTTTTTCAAATGCGGCATTTTGATAACTATGTTTCACAGATGATGGTTTTAACCACAGATTTCCTTTTTTGCTTGCAGACTGTGCTGAGCATTATGTCTAGATATTGGTCTCTGCATTGAAATCTGAAGGGCAGTTAGTCTCATCTGACCTTTTGAAATACATAATTCTGAAGAAGACGATTGCAGATTTTTACAGCCATTGTATGTCGGTTTTGATTCTTTTCAGTCCCTTTTCTCGCCCTGGTTCCTGTTATTTATTTAAAGACGAGTTTTATGCCTTCTCTGCACATGCTTTTCCTCGCTCCATCTGCTGTCTTTGGTCTGAATCCACGGCATTCGCTCCATTAAAAGGAGACACTCTCTTACCGCAAGCGACTCTTTTTCCTTTTATTGTGGTCACTTTGCCTCCTCCATTAAGTGAGCTCTCAGAGGTCACAGGCTCTGTATTTATTTTTTCTTTTATACTGTATAGGGGACACACTAATTTTACTTGCACAACTGAATGTGTACAGTTCTCTCTCTCTTTTATCTTGTCATCTAGTTCTTTGTAACTTCTAATGTCTCCTAAAGTAAAGGACACATTGAGAGTGCTATGTTTTTTATTCTTCTGCATTCACCTCCTTTTGTTTCCGGTTTCCGCTTTCTTTCCTCTCCGCCGTACTAGCTGTCATAACCTCTCTCTCTTTTCTCTGTCTGCCCTTCTGGGGGACTGTGCCTTCACTGTTAATAAGGGAGATCATGTCTCTGGTTGCTATTAGCCCACTCAAGACTGCCCACACTGCAGTATGAAAACCACAGACACACACTTAGCTCTGTATTACCCACTTATTGTTCCCTCTGTAGACAGTTTAGCAATAAACCTAAGCCATATCAACAGAAAGTCTAGATTGATCTTTTAGCTGGAAATGTAAAAAATATGATGGAAATGCAGACACGGATGTCCATCTTGTTCAACTGGACAGAGCATGCTTTTGTATGTTGTACACACACTGTAGGTATTTAAGAACAGTCTTTGTCCTGTCTCTGAAATGACCTTCCTTCTCCTTGTTTTGCTTCATGGGCAGAGAAAAATGTGTTAACAACATCTTGACGAGGGAATCCCTCCTCATTATTGCAAAGATTAAAATGTACACAGGGGTGCCTTTAATAAACACATGCAGATAGTAGCTGATTGACCCGCATGCTGCTTCCCACTTTATGAGAAGATGCACCATAAAAAAGTTAAGCACCATCAAGTGGAGATGTTGGAGAGGGAGAACTCGGTAATATCAAACTGTACCCTTGCATAAATGTGTTGGTGTAATCCTGGTCTGTGTAAAGAACAAAGTTTGAGAGCACTCGCTGATCTCTGGGTGTAAGCTGTGAAACCGGCAGTGGATGTGATCGACCTCTTACAAAAGGTCTTGAGAGGAGAGTTTTTATAAGTGTTGTTTAATCTCTCTTTTCCCTTTTCTCTCTCTCTCTCTCATTCGTCATTGACGTCCCCCTGTAAGAGCCAGTGATGAACCCTCCACGCCGATCATCGAGTTCCCATGGTGACAGGTAATTTCCTGAAGAACTTCCCTACATGTGTTACTGTGTGACAAGGTGGAAACACATACAATAATTAGCCACAATGTTAAAAAAAAAACATCTGCCCAATTTTGTGTAAATAGACTTTCTCCAAAAGTTGATTCTGTTCATCTGGACGTAGCGTTTTGTGGGAGAAACGTTTCGTCACTCATCCAAGTGACTTCTTCAGTCTCAGCTGACTGCAGGTTTCCCCAATCTTATAAACAGTACATTTGCATAACGACTGAAACCAGCCCACTGAAGGAACAATGGGCTGGGAGGTCAGTTCCTTAATCTTAATTATGCAAATTCTCATGACCATTGATCAACAACCACTGACCAAAACCCACTGATCAAAGACCACTGATCAATGGCCATGAGTACCATTCACAGAGAGTTGGGGAATGGCTGCAATCACAGCATTGTAAGATGGCGAAAGATGTACCCTTAGGCCCCCTCCTCGATTCAGAGATGGTCTT
>VUQG01030548.1:0-12111 GCA_015106755.1 Etia nguti | reverse complement strand
AGTGAAAAGAGGAGAGTGGAGAAGGAATGCTCAGCCCATCATAGAAAGTCCCCCACCATTCTAGCAGCTCAGCTATGGAAGAGTTCAGGGTTACCCGATCCAGCCCTAAGTATAAGTTTTATCCAAAAAAATGTGTCTGTGTAGTAAAGACCCAGTACCACCAATGTGAATGTTGATGCATTTTATTGAACAGGGTTTTGACGCAGTTTCTCTTTCTGCCAACACTCTTTCGCTCTGCTTTCCAATGTCCACATGGCAGTCACTCCAAGGGAAGTATATGCATCTTCACGCCAGGGCATGTTTCAGAATGGTGCTCTATGTGAGTGGTAAGACCAGGCAGGTGAGAGAACACATCTGCAAAACGTTGTCGCAATGCAGCAACATCTGCTCTCTGAGCCTGTGTGAGATGGTTGTCACAATGGAGCGAGGATGGAATAGTTAAATTTGGTACTTCTGGCCCCAACTTATCTCTTTCCTTAAATAGGTTCACCAGAGATGGATTCAGCCTCTCTTTATGCTTTCGGGAGGCTCAGATGATATGATTTGTGTGGCTTGCCCCTGTCCAGCCACACCAGCGGGTTGCACCCTGGACAGGTCACAAATCTGAGGCAGGGCTAAGAGCACTTTATCTCACAGTGAAAACTGTCTGAGCTTAGTCCCTCTGTTTTAAAGGCACTGCTGACCTGGAACCTGGGCCTGGAACAAATTCCCCCGTGGTGACCTCCCCAATGTGTATAGCGTTGCTCTCAGGTCAAGAACTTATTGAGTTTTCTTTGCATATTTATTGAGAATTAAAACAAGCAATACCCCTGTACACCCCAGTGAAATGGCCCAAGAGGTCCATGCCAATGCGCACAAATGGGACCTCCGTTAATGGTAATGGGCACAAAGGCTCAGGATGGCTGACTGGTTCACCAACCGGGTGGCTGTGGCTCAGGTGGTAGAGCAGATCAGCTACTAATTGGAAGGTTGGTGGTTTGATTCCTGGCTCCCCCAGTCTGCATGCCGAATTGCCCTCCGTTGCGTTCAATGGAGTGTGAATGTGTGTGAATGTTTATTAGTTGCACTTGAGTTTAGAAGTGAATGGGTGAGTGAGGCATGTTGTATGCAGCTATGAGTACTGTGTATACAGCTTTGAGTACTCTGGGAGAGTAGAAAAGTGCTATATAAGAATCAGTCCATTTACAGGATGCACATCCCCCCAGATGCCCAGCTAATAGAATTGGGTGATGATTCACTCCAGAGTTTTATCATAACCCATATGACCAGCTATCGGGTTGTAATGAGCAGTCTGGAAAATAATTTCCCTGCTGCTTTTAGGCACCATCAACTGGGTGTGCGTTTCCTGTGTATGAGTCTCACGATTCACTCAATATAAACTGTTCCTCATTACAAAATGCAGAAATTGCAGTGCTACATCAACTTTTATCACTTGGTGAAAGCCTGAGCACAGAGTGTCATCACAAGACTGCTCTTGTGGGAAATCTTTCATGGAGCAAATCACCGGAACCAGCGGGATCTCATGTAAAGGCCCCACCATTTCCTCTTCAACAGTATTGGTGTCTGATGACCTCGTGTCACCCCTGAGCACAGCACAGACATACCTACTTCTGTATGTTTCTCCTGGGCTGAGTGAGGCTGTCAGAAGGCCGGTGATGCACAACATCTGCCCAGCTTCCATGAGTAGACATTCTTGGCAAATGTTTCCCAGCCGCCCACACCTCCAGCACTCCTGCCCCAACTGTCATGCTGCCCCGGGTGGGCGGGGCACAGCATCCATAGCCACCGGGACCTGCGAAAGACAGCAGACGAGAAGGATTGCGAAAATGGCCACTGCTCCTCCTGAAGCCTCCTCCTTGGAGCCAGCTCCTGCTGTTCTCCGGCCGTGCTGTCAGTTGGTCCTCACCACTACTTCGAGGCTCGTTAGTTGGTAGCAGTTGAGCCTCTCCCGGCTGGGAGCCCCTCCACGTACTGCTTGAGTACAATGTTACTCAACAGCTGAGCCTCTTCCTGTATGGGGCCAGGGTGGCTGCAGCACCATGCAGCCGCCTGGCGTAGGCCAAGGGCCCCACCTGCCTCCCTGGAAACGGTGGCAATGATCTTCTGGTGAGAGGTCCAGCTGGTCCAGATTCACCAGCTGAACATCTGCAAATGAATCTCTGCTCTCACACACACACACACACACAATGTGTTTGCTTGGGTACTACCTGCGTTGACCTATGAGGAAAATTACTTACAGAAAGCAGTCCTGCACATTTGTTTAATGTGCTCATTATGGGGCAGATCCTGGTTAAAAAAAAAAAAAAAGATGAACCTTTTTAACAGCATTACTTGAGTCAGGGTGGTCCCATCCAGGAAAAGTATCTGGGCAGACAGCATGACAGCAGATTTATTTTAACTACAGGTATGTCTTTCAAACATGTCTGTAGTTAAAGTAACTGATTTGCATAATCTTGGTTTATATAAAACGGTATACCTGGGTGCGTAGCAATGAAAATGTATGTCATACACACTGAAAAAAGGAGACTGGTCATCTCTTGGATTTATGTAAGCATCTTGGGTGTATTTAACACAATTGCCTCATTTTTGAATAACTTGTGTTAATCTAACTTAATTGTTTAAGTTGCTGCCAAAGCAAAACATCTGTGTGCAACCAATGTCCACAGTTGAATTAAGTAAATCCAACGTGTTCTTTTTTCAGCGTCTAAGGGAAGCATGTATTTTTTCTATAGTCTTGTGTATGAGGAAGACTCATTGTGTACGTGAACTTTTCTTCTTTTTTTTGTTTGTTTATTTTTTTTATTTTTTTATCTATTAAAATGCATGTGTGTGTGTGTGTATATATATACACACACACACACACACGTACATATATATATTCAGTAATGCGCATACACTCTTATATTTTACATATATTTATTGTTATAATCCTCAGATTTACCCATTCTTATATTTTGCTTTGTTCTTATGTTATTGTATTTTGCACACCTCTGTTGCTTGTGAAGCTTGCACACAAGAATTTCCCTCGCATGTGCTGTACCAGTGTACCTGCACATGTGATGTGACAATAAAAGTGATTTGATTTGATTTGATTTGATTTGGATTAAACATATTTCAAGACAGTTTAGTGTTGTTGTATGTTGTTGTAGTTGGAGTATTTATTAAGGTTCCTTAAATGTATTTTTTTAATTTTTGCTTTTTTAGTTTCTCTGGAGAAGGTTCTCCATACTTGGACCTAAACACCCAGACTGGGAATGTGACTTTGACCTCTAAATTTGCTGATTTAACAGAAGATACCGCACTGGTTCTGACAGCTATGGCCACAGACCATGGCCAGCCTCCTTTGAGCACCACAGGTCAGTCTAATGGCTCTTGGCATCATCAGTTATTTGAGCTTTATTTTTTTATTTATTCATTTATTTTAACTGTAAACCATTACATCATAGTACGCATGCATTTTAACCTTTCCAAGTTTAGAAACAAATGCATTCCTGCTTTGTATTGGGAACAGCTAGATAGGAAAGGAAACAAGTAAAACAGCAATGTTATAGCCATGCGTGGGGAAAATGCTATATGAGGCATAAATGATCTAGAGTTGGGTTTTTTGCTGTTTTTATGAGTTGTGTTTTTGCGGAAAATTCGTCCTCAAAAACAGACTGTGAAAAAAACGAAGTTGACATAAAGCGATGGTCCTGATGTTCCTAAACGAGGTAAAGGAGAAACTGACATTCTGGTTTCATCCAATTATCACGAGAATGCAGCAGCAAGGAGAATTTCATAGTTGAAGCTGTATCATGGCTGCTTTCGTACATATTTCAGGATGTCAGTGGGGCAGTTTGAACTCTTGTTACCAGAATTGGGACCACATATGAGGAGGCAGAGAAATCATTTCAGAGAGCTGAGTGAGCCAGAGCTTTGTCTAGCTGTGTGTCTGAGCTAAAGGCTGTTGAGGTTGTTGGGCTTGACAGAAAAGTGTAACTTTGTGTCATCTGCATAGCAATGGTAGGAGATTCCATTAAAACCATGAAGTAGGTGATCCAGTATTCTGTTAAGGGTGGATTGGACCACCCTTGACTGCTGCCTAACACACATAGCACCTGACCCCTATGGTGCCTACTGATAGGTGGAAGAATTGAAGGGCAGGCCCATGACTCCTCTAAGGCTGCACCCAGCCAGGCTCCATGAGGAAAGGGGGTAAACAGTCGCTTTTCTTTGAGCTCTCTTCTCAGGCCAGGCTCCAGGGTAGGGTCCACAATAAGCTTATCCCTGGCAGGGTAAACTGGTTCCTTGATTTATTTCTTCTCATAGGTGTCATCTGCAGTATGTAGAAATGTGTGAAAATGTGTATGAATAAATCAAACACTGGACACATTTGAAAAAGTTATGTTTAGACATAATGTTATATTTTATTATTCTTCATTTCCAGTCACTGTTTGATCAGGTTTAGGAATAAATTAATAAATAATGATTTATTGGTTAGTTAACATGATTTGACTTTAAAAGTATCTTTTCACAATGTTAACCAATTCAGTTCAATTCAGTTTTATTTCTATAGCACAAAATAAAAACGGTTGCCTCAAGGCACTTCACATATTATAAGCACTTTACAGTAAGAGAGCGAACCCCCCAAACCCCCCCAAAGGAAAAATAGCCCCCTATGAGGCAAAGGCAGACTTCACCCATGTACCCTGGAGTTTAACTGTAATGGGTTGTTAGAGGTCCATGATATGACTTACAATACTATCACTAGAGCTAAAGTCTAACCAGAAGTGTTTCAAGCTAATGTGGGTTTAAATATAGTACTTTATTTGGGGTTCAAAAAGCACAATTTTGGGGATAACCAGCCAATGCCAAAACTTATTTTTGTTTTTTGTTAGTTGATTTTTCACTCAGTCAGTTGGCTTTAACTTTTACATTTGTTGTTATTCTTCTTAGGGTTATATTTTTTTAGACATTGAAAATGATCAGACTCAGCTAAGAATTACACAAAAAACTGACAGAAATTTCAGTTTGTTCTAATAAATTCTAAATTCTGTATGAACTGTTAAGTTTCTAAACATGAACGGTGAAGAGCAAAATTAAATGCTCATGTGAAGATACTGTTGGATGCATTTTAAAAATTAACTTCACCTGTGTGGAAGTTTAACCCATGAGCATTCTGTGCTATAATTTCCCTGCAGCTCGTGTTGTGGTGAATCTGAAGATTGCCAGTCTGACTGAGACTGTGGCCTTCCTGAACTCCTCCTATAACTTCCGCCTACCTGAGAACCAGGAAGCAGGGGTTTTGGTAGGCAAGGTCTCTGCCTCCTCAGGAAGTAACCTTTACAATGTCACGTACTCGCTGAATACACACAAAGACCTGTTCTCCATAAACCTCAGTGGAGCCATCTTCACCAAAGCACAGCTTGACAAAGAACAGCAGGAATGGTACTTCTTGGAAGTGGAGGTTGTGGACACACGGAACCCACCTACATCAGCAATGACAACGGTATTGACTTTAAAAAATTTTTTGCAATTTCCCTGATTGCAGAGGAACAGAGGAAGGGAACAGAATTAGATTTTTAAAAAGTTTGTCAAGATGGCACAGCAAATGTGATCTAGTGTGTTTACACCAGAGTAGTGTGAAGTTTTCATGAAGTGTTATTACATACAAAGCCCATGTATAGAGGTACTTGGCAATGCAAGCATGACTAAATACATGTCCATGTATTTTAATTTTTAATTAATTAATTGTAAAGTAATCCTCTGAGTTTACTTGTAGTGTCATTAAGATGAGATGCTATCCATTAGTCTCAAAGTCGGGAAATTAATTATTACAGCAGCAGAGTGAACACAGCGGGAATAAATACATACAGCATAACCTAACTACAATAATACTATACCAAAACAATACTGTAGTACTGTATTTTTTTTTTTTGTTCTATATATCTATGTATATGTATATACATATATATGACACAAAATACAGTTAATGTTTTAGAAGTCTAGTAGCAGCAAAAACAAAATGTTTCATAGTGCAGTGGTTAGTGCTGCACATTGAGATATAAACATGCCCTGGTGTGTTCATGTGTGTATCCTCATGTATATATTCATTGCTGTTAGACATAGTAGAGTCTGGAAAAAAGGAAGGAGCTTCTTAGTGCTGATCTGCATGAGGTGGGAGGTGTTCTCTAACAAGGATGGCAGTTTAGCTACCATTCTCCTGTTGCTCACTGTTTCCACTGGATCAAGAGGTTATCCCAGCATAGGCTGCCCTTCTTGACCAGACTGTTTAGTTTCTTTCTGTCCCCAGCAGAGATACTGCTGCTGACTACACCATACAGATGGCTGATGCCACCACAGAGTCATAGAAGGTCTACAGGACCTTCTACACCTGCACTCCAGAACACCGAAGTCTCTGTAGCAGAAATCGACTGTTTCTGTAGATGGCATTTGTGTTATTCGTACAGCCCAGTTTATCGGTCAGGTTAATAACCAGGTACTTATGAGTCCATGATCTCAGTGTGAATGGATGTTCACTTCTGTAAGTGGAGGATGTTTGCGCCTGCAAAAGTCCTTATTATACCCATGTTATACCCATGGCCAACAATTGAGTCATCAGAGACTCAAAAGCAGTTAGCAGAGTTGTAGGAGAAGTCTCCGGTGCATATAGTGAAAAGAAACGGATACAGGACTTCTGCCTGTGGGCCATCTGTACTGCAGACGACCCCATCACCAACACAATTCTGGATCCGTATGTACTGAGGCCTGTTGGTAAGGTAGTCCAGAATCCATGTGGTGAGGTGATGGTCCACATCTTTGTACTCCAGCCAGGATTGTGGGTATGATAGTGTTAAAAACACTGGGGAAAAAAGGGTTCCCAGCACTTTCCAGGCAAACAAGGGCTCAGTGTGACAGCATCGTTTATCCCAATGCTGGACTGATAGATCTATTCCACTTCGCCTAACAATGAGCTCACATGGAGCCGAAGATGAAGCAAAGACCAGCCTCTTCAGGGTCTTTTTTAGGTATGATGTCAGGGCCACTGGTCTGGTGTCTTCAAAACTGGTACCACATAATATGTTTTCCATAGCTGTGGCGCTTTCCCTAGCTTCAGGCTCAGGCTAAAGATATACTCAGCTATCCTGGACCCATAGCCCTCCTTGCTTTAATCCTCCACTGTTCACATCTCACCTGTGAGAACTATGTTGGAGATAGGGGCTAAGTACTGGAGGTCAGGGACAGCACACAGGCAGTGTAGTGGACAAGTGTGAAAGGAGTTAAGGTGGTGATGGGGCAGTCACTAGAATGCCCAGATGATGATGGTTGTGGCAGTAGTTGCCACACTGGGAGCAAACCCGGCAGATTATGAATCAAACCTATTAAAAAGTGTTTCTTAAAGCCAGAGATAGTTCTAAGACCCCTCCAGACTCGGGAGACATTGTTCAGCTGCAACTGGTTCTCCATCCTCTGTTTGAAGGTGTTTTCCCCTCCCCCTCTCCTCAGTGCTCTCTTTACAACCTTCATGTCCTCCTTGTTTCCTCACTTGAGCGTGAACTTGGCTCTCCTTTTCTGCTTAAGGGCAGCTTTGATATAATGAGTGATCCATGGTTTATTGTTTGAGAAACACTGTACACTCCTGGTGGGTATGGCATTATCTACACAGAAATTAAAGTAGTCCATTATACAATCGAGGGGTGGCTGTGGCTCAGGTGGTAGAGCAGATCAGCTACTAATTGGAAGGTTGGTGGTTTGATTCCTGGCTCCCCCAGTCTGCATGCCAAATATCCTTGGGCAAGATACTAACCCCGAATTGCCCTCCGATGCGTTCATCGGAGTGTGAATGTGTGTGAATGTTTATTAGTTGCACTTGAGTTTAGAAGTGCTTGTATGAGTGGGTGTGAATGGGTGAGTGAGGCATGTTGTATACAGCGCTTTGAGTACACCGGGAGAGTAGAAATGCGCTATATAAGAATCAGTCCATTTACAATTATAAGGTCAAATACCTAGTCATTCAAAGACTCCAAAGACAAAGACTCTCATTGTTGTCTAGTCATTTTACAAACTAGAGGAATGTGACATTGTCATGCTTTAAGCGTTGTACAGAAATTCTTTTCAATGTCTTGCCTATTTTCTTTCTGTCTCAGGTTAGAGTTCAGGTGGAGAATGTGAACGAGTCACCACAGTTTCCCCCAGAGGTTTATAGTGCCTCTGTATTCAGCATTGCCCCGTATAAAACTCCTGTCATCCAAGTTAAGGTAAACACACCCAACTTTTATCAATTTTCCATCTGTCTGGAAATAATATAATGGTTCTGAGAATGTTTGTCTCCTTTGATTTTATGTTTACATAAAGAGCATCTGCTATCATGCAGTGTACTTTGAACTGAAATCCACTCAGCAATCACTCAGTAATCTGTTCATGGTTAATGTGTCCGTGAGCAGCAATGAAACACACCACATCACCAGGAATCAGAGAAAAGCATTCACTGCAACACTTCCTACATATTCCAGTATGTCAAATATCCTGGCTGAGTCATCAGCAACGCCAATGAAAACGCTAAATATGTCAGTGTGATATGTGCACTACCAGTAAGCACAGCTACAAGAAACATTTAGTGAAGTTAAAAAAGATATGTTAAAGATGAGGATTTATGCTTAAAAAATGTCAAACTAAAAGCTGTCAATAAAAGCTTAGTACTCACTCCACTTAGGAGAACTAAGTGGAGTGAGTACTAAGCTTTTATTGCAGAAAACATTATAAGTGTATTAAATAAAAATACAACAGTATTATTGGCTAACTGTGCTTAGAATATAAAAGAAACGATTTGCAAAAGAATGACAATTTTTACAAATGTAATTAAATTTCATTGTTAATACTGAAGCATAAATGATTAAGCAGCATTATACAGTTGTCTCTCACTGATGTGGAGCTAGTTTGGATAACTTAGTTTTAGACTTTTGGTTTAATCCAGTAGCTCACAAATTAGCAATCAACTACAATCGGCCACATTAGTTCATATCTAATGGTGAAACAATTTTTACCATTAAAACAAAGGTTTTAAGTGCTTTTTTGCACTCTCTCTCTACCTCCAGGCTTCAGATCCTGATGTTGGAGATGTGGGGCAGCTGGTCTACAGTTTGACAGCAGAAAGTCCTTATTTTGACATGGACCCATCCTCAGGTCTGGTGTATGTGATCTCAGCAACAGAACTGGCTGGACAGACAGCTAAAATGGAGGTGAAGGCCACTGATTCCCACGATCTTCATGCTACAGCTATAGTGGAGGTCAGTGTTTTAGACCAGATGAAGACAGGTAAATCTGATGAGATGATAATTGCAAGCTTTTTATATTCAAATATCTTTATTGACATCATCATTGAAGGACACATTCAAATCCTTTACCTAAATAAAAGTGAAGCCTTTTAAAAGCTTTGTTCACAGCGTGAGCAGGCCACTTTATGCCAAAAGTCTGAAATGCAGCAGCCCGAGTTTGCTTGTGCATCTTCCCCCACTCTCTCTCCCTGCTTTCCTGTCCACTCTCCTCTATCGAATAAAGGCAAAAGTCTGTAATAATAATAATTACAAAAAAGAACTGATAGCTGACTTTCACATGCATAAATATAAAGTTGTCAAAAGGATGGTGAAAAACACAAGTCTTTCCTTTCAATTCATCTTCTTTTTTATTTTGTTGAATAAAACAGGTAAATAAGAAGTTAAATTCCAAGTTAAATTAATCTCTCTTCTGCCCCCAGGTGATGGTTCAGGCAAGTGCAAGCAGCTCCGACATTGTGACCATCTCACTTAATCAGCCTGCTAACATTGTGGAGAAGAAAGTTGAAGATTTATCAACGTAAGACAGGTTTAGCTGGTGTTAAAGATTGCTTTCTATAATCCACTTCTGTTAGTTCTAATAGATTTTTGTATCTCTCAGGTCTTTGGGCAAAGTTCTGGGCTGGACTGTGAACATCGTTCAGGTGTTCAGCGCTAACTATGGACCCACTGGCACCCGAAACCTGAGAGTTTCTGTGAGGACTTTGGTCAGCTTCTTTGCTGTAGTTGGAGGGCAGGTTGTTTCCTCTGAAGAAGTCATAAAGTAAGAGACTGACTTTTAATGTGTGCTATATCAGGCCCATCTGTGAGACACTCAATATCGTTTTGCTTCGGTTTTTAGCAAACATGCCCGAAATTCACTAGTTTTTAGTAATGTTGATTTTAAGTAATTTTCCAGAGGCACCTACCATTTTGACCAGTTTGAATATGGTTTAATAAAAATTAAATTAACTTCAACATTTAGATACAATGGGGGAAAGATCACCTTGGTGATTGTGTAAAAAGGCCATGTGACCGATTTCTTTTGATCTCTTGCTGTCTGATCCACCAGGAAACTGCAGAGCCAATCAGATGCTGTGAATGCAGAGCTGTCTCAACTGTTTGGGGAGGGGCTTCATTTTGATGTTGAGATGGTAGACCCTCAAGGGTCCACCTCCAATCAGGCTGTGGTCATTGCTCTGGGCATCCTGTTTGGGCTGAGCATCCTGGCATTGATTATAACTCTTGTTTTTCTCATCAGGTGAGATTGGAGTGTTTCAACTGTTGCTACACATGTGCTTCAAATTGGTTAAATTGTTGTGCCAGCTCAACAGCAGACAATAATTGTTAATATATATACACACACACACACATATATATATATATATATATCAAGGTCTTTAAGTTATGACCTTGTATTTCATGAAAAGGATTTTAAATTCAATTTAGAATTTTAACAGTGGGCCAAAGAAGAGAAGGTAATATGCGAGAAATATGGTCTCTCTTTCTAGTTCCTTCTAGTTTAATTCTAGTCTAAACCCTAACTATATGCTTAATCAAAAATGAAATTTTTATAGCCTATACGATAGTGAGGACTTGTTCCCAGATCTGAGGCACAGGGATAGAACCCTCTCATCCACCAGGGAAAACTCTAATGTGCCGATAGCAAACTTGTGGGCCATGGGTCCATGGGCAAAGGCCTGGCCAGCAGACGCTTACCCTCAAGACCCTACCTACTACGAGCCTGACTCCAGGGTGGGACCCCAGTGACCTTGTCCCAGCAAGAATAAACTAGATCCTTGATATTTTTTTTATTTACTATAGGTTTATCAGAATTGCTCTTTGTTTGGCCCTTCACTCAAGACCTTAAGAGACCCTACCCAGGGGGAAATTGCACCCAAAAACATAGCTCCTGGGATCACTGGAATGCATAAACTCCTCTACTGCAACTACACAATGGGCATAAAATGGCCTTAATTGGGCCCTAAGTTTTATCCAGTCGTTGCTAACTGGTTTATTGATTGATTTATGCATTTATCCTGACAGGTTCCATAAGAAGGGGAAACATCAGAAGAGTTCAGACAAAGAAACTTTTAAAATGGACCAAGAGTCTGAGGGTTCCACGTAAGATGTCTAAGAAATTAACTTTATATCACAGTTGTGCATGTGAAACATTTTTTTAAATGTTGACTTCCTGTTATATTTCAGAAATAATTCTCGGAAATCTTCAGACACCTCTGAACAGGTAAATGAAAGTCCCCGAAGTGTAATCCAAAAACCACAGTGTACTTCAGCTGCTGTTGATCGGTGATTTGTGTTACAGAAAAGCTCACATGAGTTTATTGATTGATTTCTGTGTTTATCCTGACAGGTTCGAGGGGAAGGGGAAACATCAGAAGAGTTCAGACAGGAACCTTCAAGTCTGCCGTCTGAGTCCTTGTCCAGATGCTAGCACCTCTGAGCTGAAAGTTTTTCTACATGGTAAAAGAATAAACACCATAAACAACATAACTGAAAATGTATTTCATTTTTCCCACTTGTCTTGATATTTTGTTTATTTTTGGATAAATGAACATGAATGAAAATAAGAGTGAATAAAAGTTGAGAGGCAGTACTCAGTATATGTACAAGATGCACAGAAATAAACTAGAAGAATGATTATTATTTTTTATTATTTTCTTTCTTTTTTGGTTCAGTTTTTATCCTCCTAGGACCTGGTGTCCACATATGTGGACATCACATTTTGGGTTGTCTAGACCAAAATACTAAATTTTGCTCTACAAGGGCCTGATATCCACTTACGAGGACATTATACTGCCAC